>OVBI01000780.1:0-53596 GCA_900406495.1 Sisymbrium altissimum
ATAAATTTTCATGGTCCCAACATTATTAATTTATAGAGGTTTTACTGTATTAAAATAGAAACATATGCATATCAATTTACTAACTTTTAATGATTTGTTATATTATATAAAATATTATTAATAATAAAAAGTCAACAAATTATTAGTTAATTTATACACAATTTCTTTTTATATTTTTAAAATTTTAAATATAAAGATATATATATCTCTTTTCAGTTATAATATAATCTAAATTAATTTTAAAATTTTTTTTTTTCAAAATTAAAAATTTATTAATAATTATACTAAAATAAGTTACTAGATAACAAAAAAGGGAAATCCTATAATTATATTATTAAATTAAATAGTAAATGTAAATAAAATAATTTAGTACATAAATTATTTTAAGCTTAGAAATAATTATATAGAAATACTTTTAATTTGATACAATTAAAATATTTAAAATTATTTAATATTTATATTATCTGATAAGTATGATAAATATATTGATTAATATTTTTTACGAAATAATATTTATTATGAAGATAACTATCAAATCAAAATGTTGTTTACTAACTGATTGAAATATAGTAAATTATATAATATATTTATATTAAAAATTAAATTGTCAACACATATAAAAATTTTGAACCTATAATATATTATCTAACATAAATAAATATCATAAAAACATATTAAAAATTATAAGTATATTAGAAATTAAAAATATAAATGTTACTTTTCTATTAGATTAAAGTTTTATCAAAAATATATTTTTGTATTTTTGCAAGGAGAATTAAAATCTATTTTTGATTTAAAGAACGCAATAGGATAATTTATGTGTTATTATAGTTTAAGTCAACATCTTCATCAAGAAACATTTGAATCTAAAAATATTATCTACAACTTATTTAGAATATTTTTTCTCATCTGTGAAGGATTATAGATATATGATTTTCTTTATAAAACACATTGTAGATTCGAACCAAAAACATTTGCAACTCGATTAATAATTACTTAAGAATTTGTTCCTAATCTTTTTGTATGTCTTGCCCAAAACCAATAGACCATCTGTAAATCCGTAAAGTTGTTTCGTTTTCGTGTACAAAACAAAAAATAAATGTGATTTAAATTAAATCTCTTTCGATTTGGTATAATACATATAAGTCCATCGCATTTAACCATTTCATTACATTTTAGAGGAGCTTGTTCACCACCGATTGGTAATCCTATATGTGGCTTCAAAAATGATAATAAATACAAATTAGTTGAAGAGACATATATACTCCCACTAATGAAGTGTATAAGGTGTAATTACCTGGAGGTGATTACTTACTCTTCATTACTTCCAAATGAAAAGTTTTTAAAGTCTTTGATTTTTGTAGGTCAGTTCACGGAAGCTTTAGAATGATTTTGACCCAAAAGGCATTATAAAGTTGAAATAAACTTTTAAATAATTTTTAAGAGGTCAGGAAGGAAGGAGTACATTACTTTTGACAGAGATGAAAGTCTTTGCATGCTTTGTCTCTTTCTCATCTCCAATAATTCAAGTTTTCTATGGATCACATTTGCATATCAGATAAATAGGAAAAAAAAAGTTTATATATATGTGCGGGCGTGAGTGTGTGTGAAGTTGCAACGTTATGCAAACGGCTGAACTAATTATGTTTTCACCGGAGATATTATATAAGTTATTATGCATGTAAAATTGTAACATCTCAAAGAGTTCTCATCAGTGGATTTCATGTTTTTCAATAGGTTTATAAGTTGACTTATCTTTATCCAACAGTTGGTAAATTGATTTTCAGGAAATACTAAAATCATCATATATTAATCCTATAATCATCATATAACTACTTTTTTTTTGTATATTATCATCGCATAACATACGGCGAATGATTTCTTTGTATTTCATCCATCTTTTAGCTATTTCAATTCAAATATATTTAATTTAAAAAAAATTCTATATTTATAACAGAAAAATAAATGTATATTTAGTGATATAAATAGCCAAATCGATTCTCTTAAACCTATTTACAATATAAGTTTTCATATATATTAGGAATTTGGATATTACAATTCACTCTTACTCATAGAATGCAATATCCTTATTACACATCAAAACTAATCTTTAACTGTCTCATATGTCAGCATTGTGACGACGAACCAGTTCTAATATCACTTGTAACTCCCCAACAACCTCTAACAATGAGGTTCTATATTCTCTCATTAGGTTTATGGACCGATTCGCTCTTATCCAACAGTCAATGCGTTAATTTTAAAAATATTTGAAAGTCATGATATATTGTATTTAAAATTACCATATAACTATTCTCTATATTTTTATTCACAATAACTTCTCAGTAAATTATTCGTCATTTAACTACTATAACTAAATCATATTTAATTCTAGAGTTTTATATAAATGTGAATAACCAAAAAAAGATAAATGCATTTTGATTTTGATGATATAAATAACTAAATCAATTTTTTAACTTTAACTATATAAGTTTTTTTATATAAAATCGGAATGTTACCAAAATTTTGAGAAAAAATATCAACAATGTGAACCAAGTTGGTATTAAAACATATAGTACAAAGCTTCTGATAGGTAAGTAAAAGCAAATGATCCACTACACATTAAACCATTTTAATTTTGAGATAGACATGTTATATCTTCTTTTATAGAAATTCGCTAGCTGCATATATACTGTTTTTTTTTTTTTTTCTATCCGCACAGGTAAAAAAAACGGACTTGTCAGCGCCGCTCCAAGCCATATTGCATAGGTCAAGTCTTCACAAATCAAATTTTGTTTTTGGAGCAGTGGGGACTTTTTTGTGTGTGTTAAAAGGGTTAATCTACTGAGTTGTATTTTGGTTATATTAGCTTCCTTTATAATTTGCACTGTCTGACTCCATTTTTCCTTGGATTCTCTTCTTTGTGTTCAGTAGGTAAGCGATAAGTTGTATTCTTGCAACATATAAAACTCAGAATATGGTAAAACAATAACATGTAGACCAAATAAAAAAGTAAGTAGAATCAGTTTTGCCGAAGTTTTCTTTCGATTCACTAGGAGAGGAAAAAAAGAAAAGGATGTGAATGAGGAATATACTGTATATGATTAAATATAATCTGTACATTAGGATTATATTAGCATATTCTTGTAAACCAGGTCTCATATTCTCATTGTGTGAAACAACTACAAAAATAAAACTATATATATATATTTGTCTTCGACTAATTCACTGGGAAAAAACGACTTGACCATAACCAGTCCTACTCAAGCTTCATTTTTTATGAGTTAATGACTTATCTTCTATACGTCTAGTAGGAAAAATAGAAGGAAAAAAACGTGTCATAAAACCCTGTCTGTATATACATACTTAGATAGTATTCGTTACTATACATGCATCTTCACCATTTTAGTCTACTACAAAATCACGACCGTCAGTTCCGGGTAATTCAACGAATTGAAAATTGGAGAAACATTGGCCATAAACTGTTATATGGTCAAAGTTGTTCAAGGATGTTTTTGTTGGAATAGTTATAATCAGTCAAACTTATTGACCAATGAACAATGTTGTAACTTGTAATTATCAACATAACAATCACCTAATAGCTCCAATACATTCTAAGCTGTAGTTTCATGATGAAACAGTGATATTTTTAGCATCAGATCACACCTCGAGTAAGAAAACCCACAATCACGGAAAGTCGGAAACCTCAGATTTTCATATAATCTAACAATAATTTTGAATTAATCGAACAATAATTTTGAATTAATCGAACGACCACATAATTGTTTTAAGAAAACATAAAAGTAAATTGAAAAACGTTGCTGTAACTAGATTTTGTTTCAGATTATTTAACCAATAAAAATTAGTTACTAGATCAAGTAAATAATCGTGTTGTTTATGTAAGTTGTGAACAAATTTATTTTATAATTAGTTTAAACTTTAAAGCCGTTTTTTCCGACTCATTTTTCAAAAAAACAATTTTATATCCGAAAGGCCGAAACATTAGTGATATACCTTTTATCAAAAGAAAAAAAAAACATTTGTGATATGCCAAAAGAAAAGGTGATGGAGCATTCTAATCAACTTACTTCACTGCATACCTCAGATCCTAAAGTTGTCCTTATCATAAAAGCACCTAGTTCCTTAATCCTTAATATTCGATCTCTTACTTTACAACTTTTTTTATTCCTTGTGTAATATTCACATGCAGATCAGAACCAATATTAAAGCGTTTAGTGTAGTGAAGAGGATGAAAAATTGAATGATGTGCAGAAGAAGGAGAAGCAGCACACGTTAAATGAAACCTATCACAATCCCATCAAAGTAGTGCATTTTCGATTTTCGGTGAATCGAAGTTCACATGCGTAAAGATACTAAACTCTCTCTTTGTTCCATCTGGCAGAAGAGCTTTGGGCAGCCTTTTGCGGCAGTAATATTAAAACATCAGTTATCTGAAGATGAAAAAAAAACTTTATTTTCATCTTTTGAAAGATGAGGACTAAAAGTAACATTTTGTCACCATTCACTTAGAAACAAGCTCAAGAAACCAAATGTAACTGTTGCACAATGTAATTCAACTGTAGCAAAAGACCCAAAAAAAATGATACAACCAGCATATGATTCCCAGCAGAGAATGTTCAAAGTTGTTCTCTAGCAGTTAGGTAATTTACCAACCTTACGCTTGGACATTACAGTGTTTATGATATTCAACCGTGAATATTCCCACACATACGGCATGTACAAATCCAGGGAATGTAATAACCAGTAATATGAAGCCCACCGGGTTTCGAATTTACTAGTACAGAGCTACATATTATGGAGATAAAAAATGAAAAAGTTAGAACAACACAATATATTGTAGGACAACAAAGATACAGATACATAATAGGCTTGTATAGAATTGAAAGCAAATAATAGGCATTTAATGATATATGAACAAACCGAATGCATGCGTTATATTCTCGAGAGAGTCAACAGTGCAGTGGAAAAATCGTAGCTCGGATAGATGCAACATTTGTCACCAGCATGAGGATGAGGTGTGAACTGCAAAGCATACAAATTAATCAGATACCCAACGAATGGCTAGAACACGTTCTTCTGCAACCAGAGATAATGTTTATTTCACTTGCCTTTGTACGATAGGCAATAAGGTCATACATATTGGAATTATCATTCTGCATATCCTGCTTCATTCGCAATGTTGCCTTCCCTTCCTCAATCATTCCTCGTCTCATTTCGTCAAAAAGTCTAAGAGATCTTGAATAGGCCTGTCCTTCCGGGGGCTATTCATTTTCTTCTCTATGTACTCTTTTATCTCTTCAGCATTCTAAAAGTTGAAAATCAATAATGTAGAGAGAATGAGTTCAACGTGATAGGTTTCATTCAATGTGTGCAGCTTAGAAGTGTTGGCTTCATGTTTGGTCATGCCCTCTTCCCATCTACCACCGAAACAAGCAATCCTCTCAGAGAAAGCATTTCGAAACAAAGGAAGCTGATTAATAAGCTTCATTAAAGGCAAGAAAGGTGTTCACCTTTCCATAATATGGTAGAAAGGATCGAGATGATTCTCACATCTGATACAGCTGCAGGCTTTGCCCGGTCGGTACTGTTTGTCAGTTACGTTAAACAAAAGATGCTGCATGAAAATAGAAGCAACAGTTAGCATAAACAGAAACAACTTCAAACAACTATAGAATTCAAAAATTTTCCACACAAACTAACCTTATAAGCATACATGGGAATCGTCGTGTCTCTTTGACGATTCAATAATGGCCTAAATCAAAATCGAGTAAGCTTTTTAGTCAACGTACAGACTAGGGTAGGTCTGGAATTACAAGGAACAAGGAGTTGGCCAGTGGAACGAAATAGCAAACCTGAGTGTCACCATCTACGAGAGAGAAAGGAGTAGCACGCTCCGAGTAGTTACAACGGGGACAAGGTTCTAGCATGCGTATTTATTGGGTATCAGATAAAAGGGATATGGCTGTCGGAAGCAAACATCACTGACTCAAACAGAGAGACAGGAGAAGAGTAGTAGCAAGACAAGTTAAACGAAATATTAAAATACACAAGTACACAGCAAGTAAGGAGTTGGGTTCAGTATTAATAATGAACTAGAATCACACAAAAAAAAAAAAAAAAGACTAGAAACGAAAAAAAAAACATCAAGTAGTCAGCAAATGCAAATCATTATCAGTTACAAACTAGTTTGCTGCTTAAATATTGATTGACAAAAAAAAAAAAAAAAACCCCGGAGCCCAAGCACCATAATACGCGAAACCATTGATGCATAGTCCCTTAGTTATAGGGTAATAAGGCGGGGAGGTAAGTTGATTGCGAGATACTAGTCCTCCACCAAGTGTTATAACCTCGTGCACTAGAAAACTATGATGATACTGGTCAGGAGATGACACCAGGGTCAATGCTTTGAATTGATTTTCAACAGGATCGTATCCCAAGGATGTGCGCGCTCCATTGCAGGGAAAGCTAATGGCTTTCCCCGTGCGAGGGTTACATATAGTGAACTGAAGACCATGACAACAACCGACAAAGCCATGGACGGAAGTACACTTGGAGCTGTGAGCCAATGTCACTGAAGGCATTGTCATGTCTAGATTGGCAACCAAAGAAGAGTTTCCTCTCCCCCGTGTGAAGACGAGAAGATGGACCTAATCAACTTTACTGCATACCTCAGATCCTAACGTTGTCCTTGTCGTAAAAGCATCTAGTTCCTTAATCCTTAATATTCGATCTTCTTCCTTTACAACTTTATTTATTCCTTGTGTAATATTCACATGCAGGTAAAATCGTGCTTCCATAGGAATACAGAACCAATAAAGCGTTTAGTGTGGTGAAGAGATAACAAAATGAATGATGTGCAGAAGAAGATAACACATGTTGAATTAAACTTATCACAATCCCATCAAAGTAATGCATTTTCGATTTTCAGTGAATCAAAGTTCACAGGCGTAACAATACTAATCTCTCTCTCTTTGTTCATCTGGCGGGAGAGCTTTCGGCAACTTTTTGCGGTCGACATCTGCTATATGAAGGTAAAGAAAGACATTTCTATTCTTCTATCGAAAGATGAGAACCAAACATAACATTTTTTCACCGTTCACTTAGAAACAAAGCTCAAGAAACCAAATGTATTGCACAACGTGCGTATCAAACAAAGTTTTCATTTACTGTTTGAAAAAGTTTTGACAACAAAGTGTTAATATGTGTGGAGTTTTTTTACTTCCCACCTTTCCCATAACTGTCTCTGAGTGTGACCGTCCGGTTAAACACAAGTTTTCCTGGCTCAGAGTCCTTGTCCACCGCAAAATAACCTAATGTGTGTCACAAGTTATGGTTGAAACTTGTATCAGTCACGGTAAGGATTAGAAAGAAAAAGAAATGCAGCTTGTTGCTCATTTAGGATTGCAAGCACTTTTTACGATCATGAAACAGAAAAGAATACCTAGCCTCTCGAACTGGAATCTGTCCCCGACTGCAGCATCTTTAAGGATTGATACGGCATAGGCATCAGAAACCACCACTTTAGAGTTCGGGTTAATGTCAGTGAGCCAATCATCGAGTTCAGCCGGGTTCTGTTATGATTAAAATATAATTTAAGCTTAGGTAAAATTCTCTGTAACTACAACAAAAGCTAGAGAGCGATACATACCTCGGAGTTAAAGAGTTTCTCAAATAACCGGACTTCAACCTTTATGGGCTCTTTTCCTGGGGAAGATTCAGCAACCCAGTGTAGAACACCCTGCAGAACAATAAAAAGGACTGGCTAATAAGAGACACTGGCATTGCGGAAATTATAACGATGGTTAAAGAAAAGAACCTTCGGCTTTGTCTTTTTCTCAGGGTCATACTCTGCATGAATCTCACGAATGGTTTCATTATCATCAGCAAAGACAACGTCGGTGCACTTGATTGGGAAACCGTATCTGCAAACGGAAGGAAGCATATTTAGTCACAGATGAATCACATGTTCAAAGCCAAAGTAGTAAAGACATAGTAATGATGAAAAGAGTAAGTGTACGTTTCTATACCTTAGCAAGACTGATTTACCAGGGGCGAGCCCATAGTAATCTTTAGAATCCTTCATTCGGAAGTCAGATTGATCAATGTATACAACTCTAGAGAACGGAACCTAGATCAACAGCCCCATAATAAAAATCAGGAAAACAGAAAAAAGTTTCATTACGTGTGGAAAACTAGTATATGTGAAACACAGTTCACCTTGTAGAATGCAGAAGGATCATCGTTCTGAGCATCAGGCCACCTTTTGGCATCAAGCTCAATAACTTTGTCTGAATCCAGATTAGTGATGACCACCTTAAGAGGATTAAGCACCACCATAGTGCGGGGAGCCGTTTTATTCAACTCTTCTCTGATATGATGCTCAAGACGACTCACATGTATCATGCTACCATCACTTCAATATACAACAACAGGGATTCAAATTATAAGAATAAGATAAGCCAAATCTTATGACGGACTTGTGATATAGATATATAGCAAACCTTCTTGTAATTCCCATTCCTCGCACAAAAGCATTGATCGCAGTAGGAGTCACACCCCTCCGTCTCAG
Organism: Sisymbrium altissimum; assembly: GCA_900406495.1. Taxonomy (NCBI): domain Eukaryota; kingdom Viridiplantae; phylum Streptophyta; class Magnoliopsida; order Brassicales; family Brassicaceae; genus Sisymbrium; species Sisymbrium altissimum. The sequence continues at coordinate 8,588 of OVBI01000780.1, forward strand.
ACCAGCAAGTGTCAAAAGACGTGGATCATCCCATCCATCAACATGCTTGTTTGTCACAATGTAATTCAACTGTAGCAAAAGACCCAAACAAATGATACAACCAGCATATGATTCCCAGCAGAGAATGTTCAAAGTTGTTCTCTAGCAGTTAGGTAATTTACCAACCTTACGCTTGGACATTACAGTGTTTGTGATATTCAAACGTGAATATTCCCACACATACGGCATGTACAGATCCAGGGAATGTAATAACCAGTAATATGAAGCCCGCCGGGTTTCGAATTCAAGAGTACAGAGCTACATATTATGGAGATAAAAAATGAAAAAGTTAGAACAACACAATAGATTGTAGGAAAACAAAGATACAGATACAGAATAGGCTTTTATAGAATTGGAAGCAAATAATAGGTCACAAATGCAGCATTTAATGATGCAAAAAGCCAAAAGACTTAGAAAGGGACAAACCGAATGCGTTATATTCTCGAGAGAGTCAACAGTGCAGTGGGCAAAATCGTAGCTCGGGTAGATGCACCATTTGTCACCAGCATGAGGATGAGGTGTGAACTGCAAAGCATACAAACAAATCAGATACCCAACGAATGGCGAGAACACATTCTTCTGCAACCAGAGATAATGTTTATTTCACTTGCCTTTATACGATAGGCAATAAGGTCATACATATTGCAATTATCATTCTGCATATCCTGCTTCATTCGCAGTGTCGCCTTCCCTTCCTCAATCATTCCTCGTCTCATTTCGTCAAAAAGTCTAAGAGATTCTTGAATAGGCCTGTCCCTCCAGGGGCTATTCATTTTCTTCTCTCTGTACTCTTTTATCTCTTCGGCATTCTAAAAGTTGAAAATCAATAATGTGGAGAGAATGAGTTCTATGTGTGGTGTAAGTTGCAGTGCAGCTTAAGAGTAACACATTACAATTGATTGGAAAAGGTAGAGGAATCCATAAATTTGAAGGTTTAACATTTCTTCAACTTTTGCACAAAAAGAAAATTGATTACCTGATGATCAACATAAGCATGACCTCTCCGAATCAATTCGACTGCCAAATCATACAATTCCTGGAAATAATCACTGGTGTACGTGATCTAGAAGAAAACAATGGAAAGAATTAGATATATATATATATATATATATATATATATATATATATATATATATATATATGTAAACACACCACAATAATAATAAATTGAAAAGATCATTCGTACTTAAAAGTAAGAATACCTTGAAGGGTTCCCAACCCATCCACTTAACAATTTCTTCAATGTGATTAATGTACTCTTTCTTTTCTGCTTCGGGATTTGTATCATCATACCTGAAAAATCAGACAGATGTTTAAGGAATCCTGAACTATGTCGATATAGAAGAAACGATGACTGCCACAGAGACGTAAAAGCAAATAAGTTACCTTAGATAACAGCCACCCCCTCGCTCCTTTGCAAGACCAAAGTCGACAAACATAGCCTGAAAGAACAAACATTGGAAATGACCAAAAAAAAGTAGGTCTTACTAATCATACACCATCATGCAAAGTGACTGACGACCACATTTTATTTCAATCTTACCTTTGCGTGCCCAATGTGTAGATAACCGTTTGGTTCAGGTGGGAACCGGGTATAAACCTTCCCTCCAGTCACCTTGAGATGTTTATCAAGCACTTCCCGCTTATTGTTACATTTGAGCACAGAGCCATCGCTATAAAACACTTCTGTATGAACCTGAGAATATATATTAATTAATGGTAACTCAAAACTGCTAACCTACGAATCCCTATGAGCATATGTTACACGGCAATGCTAGCTATGGATCCACCCATGAAGAAACGAGAATATCACATCAAACATATTGGCATCATCCATTTCCTTCAAAAGTTACATATTTCCAGTTTCACAAGGGCTAGTAATATCGTTTTCAAAATCGTCTAAGAAGTTGGTCCCAGATCACTAAAATAAACAGGCGCAAGCATTACAGATTAAATCTATTCTACTCTTGTTATCACCTAATCGGCACCTCAATGGGATAGGATTCAAAAGTGTAGAACGTGGACTTTGAAAATCGCAATAAAACAAAAATATCGGAAAAAAACAAAAAGCAGTGCGGTACCATCATATTTTGCTCTGGCTGAGGGAATATAGAATATGGATTAAGCTCCTCTTCAGATGGCTCTGGGGTAGCTTCTACAACAGCTTTCTTTTCCTACAAATACGCCGCATAAATGAAGAAATAATGAACACAACAGAAAACGCACTATAAAAAACTCCAATTACCTCAGCTTTGGCAGCAGGTTTCTCCTTCTTTTCCTTCTTTTTTGTAGGTTTTTCATTATCCGCAGCAGTTCTCTCACCAAGTAGTTCATACATTTTTCTGTCTATGACGTCCTATTGCACACATAAGGCTGTATAAGAAAACTATGATATCATCTGTGGCTAGGAAAGAAGGTAGTGTGCTAAAAGTGTTAACTCACCTTTACAATCTTAGGATCTGCCCATGGTAAACTTTTCCGGACATGACCAAGTAATTGACCCACTATACCACACAAACACATCACGTTCAACCAGAAGCAGGATAAGTTGGTTATGTGAAAAATATATATATAGAGAAAGACACAGTAGGACATGCCTCGAAAAACCAGTTAAAAAAGAGCACAAAACTAACCATTGGTTCGATAGCGCTGCTCCAATATTGCATTCTTATTCACTTCAAAAACTTCTTCAGCTGCTTTCTCAATATCTTCTGCGGAAACCTCAACTCCTGTTCCAAAAAAAATAATGAAGATCTCATCTCCAAATCCACAGAATGTTGCTAGCATTAAGGAATAAAATATACACAAAAAGCTCCTACCAACACCACATGCTTCCTCAAATTCATTCAGCTTGAAGTCCTCAGGAGCAGTATTGTCAAAATACAAAATTGCAGCATCTAATTGCGCTGGAGTTTTAATCTGCAGATTCATTATACAGAGAGAATCAAAACAACATTCACCAGTCTTCCATCAAACAGATAACACTTCAATCAAGGTGCCATATGCTAACCTTAGTGGAGACAATGTACTTGAACAATGTAGGACGATGCACAAGAGAACTTGTATGGTTATGGTACTTAGTAGCGACCTGTTTCACAAATAACCTTAATAAGTTTCTTTCAACCATTAACAACAAAAAATATGATTAAATCAGAATATATCTCACCGTGTACAACAGATTCCCAGTAGTTCGATCACATCCATCAGTAACACCAGCCTGTACACAAAGATAAGCGAGTTTTGAATAATGCAATTGAGCAACTAACCAGATCAAATTACAAGAGATGCATATATGCAATACAAGTCCAAATCATCAAACTAAGAAAAATTGGATTTAGTCAACATGTTAACAGAAAGCATCAATAGAAGGAGGAGGAGAGACTAGAGATGACACCTCGTGGATAACGGCGGTGAGATTGGCGGTGACCTTGGGGTTGTTGATGGTAGTGCTTGCGGTTTTCTCGTCCAAACCGATGCTTAGGAAGAGCTTCACAGATTCCTCGGATTTATCGTCTTTGGGAGCCATGCCGTCGAAACTGACAAATGTAACAGAATATGTGAATGGAGACGACGACGACCTCTAGGGTTTAATGGTGTGGACGAGTCGTTGCTTTTATTTCCGGTTTTATCAAATTAACTAAACCGGAGTTGGTTAGTTTTTAATTTTAACCGAAGATGGCTGAATATAAAATGAGAGGTATATTTTGAAAAAAAAACGAACCGAACCAGAAACATGAAATGCAACCGAATCCAGAACTTGTCCGCGCCATAGCTAACCGCTACGCAGCGAATCTCAGCCTCTGTTTGCCGCTCAGACGAACGTCTCTGCAGCTCGCGCGAGCCGTACACGCAAATATCATTACTTTCGGTTTCCAGCCACGTGCCCATATCCTCAACCGTTTGATTGATGTTTACTGTAAATCGTCGGAGCTACGCTATGCACGCCAGCTATTCGACGAAATCCCCGAACCGGATAAAATCGCCAGAACCACTATGGTCTCCGGTTATTGTGCTTCCGGGGACGTCACTCTCGCTCGCTCTGTCTTCGAGGAGACTCCAGTGAGTATGAGGGATACTGTAATGTACAACGCCATGATCACTGGCTTCACGCACAATCACGACGGCTACTCTGCTGTCAACATGTTCTGTAAGATGAAGCAAGAAGGATTCAGACCAGACAACTTCACTTTCTCGAGTGTTCTTGCGGGGTTGGCGCAAGTTGTCGGAGAGGAGAAAGACTGTCTGCAATTCCATGCTGCAGCTCTGAAATCCGGCGCTGGTTATTTCACTTCGGTTTTGAACGCTCTGGTCTCTGTGTATACGAAATGTGCTTCTTCTCCTTTTTCTACTTCGTCTTCTTCTTTACATTTGGCGAGAAAAGTGTTTGATGAGATCCCTGAGAAAGATGAGAGGTCGTGGACGACTATGGTTACTGGTTATGTAAAGAATGGTTGTTTTGATTCAGGACAAGAGTTACTCCAAGGGATGGACGAGAGTATGAAGCTGGTTGCTTATAACGCTATGATTTCTGGTTATGTTCAACGAGGGTTGTATCAGGAGGCGTTGGGGATGGTTAGAAGGATGGTTTCATCTGGTATTGACCTCGACGAGTTTACATATCCAAGCATTATAAGGGCGTGTGCAACTGCTGGATTGCTACAGCTGGGAAAGCAAGTTCATGCTTATGTATTGAGAAGGGAGAATTTCTCGTTTCATCATGACAACTCTCTGGTTTCGTTATACTACAAATGCGGTAAGTTTGATGAGGCAAGAGCCATTTTTGATAAAATGCCGGCAAAAGACTTGGTTTCTTGGAACGCTTTGTTGTCGGGGTATGTTAGTTCTGGACACATAGGTGAGGCGAAGTTGCTTTTCAAAGAGATGGAAGAGAAGAATATCTTGACCTGGATGATAATGATATCGGGGTTAGCCGATAACGGGTATGGAGAAGAAGGTTTGAGGCTGTTTTCTTGTATGAGGAAAGAAGGTTTCGAGCCTTGCGATTACGCCTTCTCCGGGGCGATCAAGTCTTGTGCTGTGCTGGGAGCTTATTGCAACGGGCAACAGTTCCATGCTCAATTGGTTAAAACAGGTTTTGACTCGAGCCTATCTGCTGGTAACGCCCTTATTACAATGTATGCTAAATGTGGGGTTGTGGAGGAAGCTCGACAGGTGTTTCTAACTATGCCTTGTCAGGACTCGGTTTCTTGGAATGCTTTGATTGCTGCACTGGGACAACATGGGCATGGTGCTGAAGCAGTAGATGTGTATGAGGAGATGCTGAAGGAAGGGATAAAACCGGATCGGATTACGTTTCTTACAGTTTTGACAGCGTGTAGCCACGCGGGTTTAGTGGACCAGGGGCGGAAATATTTCGATTCTATGGAAACTGTTTACCGTATACCTCCAGGTGCAGATCATTACGCAAGGCTGATCGATTTGCTCTGTCGGTCTGGGAGATTCTCTGAAGCGGAAAGTGTGATCAAATCGTTACCATTTGAACCTACTGCACAAATCTGGGAAGCTCTTCTTTCGGGTTGTAGAGTCTATGGAAACATGGAACTAGGGATCATCGCTGCAAACAAACTCTTTGATCTCATACCGGAACATGATGGGACCTACATGCTCTTATCGAACATGTACGCAGCTACTGGCCAGTGGGAGGAAGCGGCAAGGGTACGTAAACTAATGCGGGATCGAGGAGTCAAAAAGGAACTGGCTCGTAGTTGGATTGAGGTGGAGACACGAGTGCATTCATTTTTGGTGGATGATACCTCACATCCAGAGGCAGAAGCTATTTACAACTATCTTCAAGAGTTGGGTAAAGAGATGAGGAGAATCGGGTATGTACCAGACACGAACTTTGTGTTGCACGACGTAGAGTCTGATGGTCACAAGCAAGATATGTTGACTACTCATAGTGAGAAGATTGCGGTTGCGTTTGGGCTAATGAAACTTGCTCCGGGGGCGGGAAGAGCTATTAGGATTTTCAAGAACTTAAGGACTTGTGGTGATTGTCATAATTTCTTCAGGTTCTTGTCGCGGCTGGTGCAGCGTGACATTATCTTGAGAGATAGAAAGAGATTTCATCATTTCCGGAATGGCGAGTGCTCTTGCGGTAACTTCTGGTAGGCAAGGCTTCGCTTTTGGTGCTCTTCATTTAGACTTCATTCTTACATTTTTTTGGTCGTCATTACACACTTGACGAACTTTCTCTGTATCTACATTTTTAAATCAGAGAGAATGAGATATTTCGCTCTGATACCATATTGAGTAAAATGAATTATTTGATTAATCTGTAAACTACAGTGGTTTAATTATATATACAACAGTTAAGGCTAAAGAGAAACCTAAACCAATGGTACAAGGAAGTAAACCAGGGTATATAATCTAATAATTAGGAAGAATCTAATGTTGAGTCCAGCTCTAGCCTCTAAACCAGGGTACTGTGGTGCCGTTGATCACTTTGTTAGTTTGTACTGGTAAAGCTGAACAATAAGCAAAAGAGAATCAAAGGCATTTGTTTCTTTCTCGCCAAAGACATGTCACAAATGTAAGTTTCTTCTCTTTTCTAAGTTACATATATTTAAAATCAATAAAAAATATTCACAAAAAAAATAAAAAATATATATATTTTCATATATAAAATCGAGGAAAAAGGGAAAAAAAAATCGCAAATTATATGTTACTGTAGAAAAGTAGCGGGAATGGGAATAATAATATTTCAAAACTCGTACATTGAAATTAGACTGGATCGTGAATACAAATATAGCTGCAGATGTGGTTCAATACCCACAAGTTCAAGTGGCTTTTCTCTAAAAGCCCACAACTACTAACAGATCTTGAGTTTACGTTTTATATTTTGGTTTGCTCGTAGCTTCAGATTACTATAAAGTTCGGACATAATAATTCATCAAAGTGATAGAGGCCAACCAGAGCCCACCTTCGAAGAGTCAAGTCAAGCACGGCGATTGCTTAACCAGATTATTTATCTGGTCATATTAAACCAGGAAGATGTTAACCGGCAAGAACGAGTCAAAGCACTAAAACTCCGGAAAGCGGAAACGAAGCCGACGCGGGAAAAAAAGTGAAGTCCCCACACCCAACCAATTGGTGGTACTCTCAACTTTTCCTAGGAATCAAAAGTACTTGCAGCCTTTTCAAGTTTAATAACGATCTGTGTTTCATCCGTGCATAAAAGCCAGAGAAAACTCCTTGCACAGACTCAAACTCAAAGAACATTGAGCCAGAAAACTCTCTTCTTCACACATTAAGATTAAGCTGTCTCTAGATCTGTAACTGCCGTTTGATGCCATAATAAGTAGATAAAAAGACAAGCCCTTTATGTTTTGTTGACCACCTGATCTCACAAAAGAGTTTCTTGTTTTCCTCTGTCGGTGCATCAATGTTTATAACTCAAGAGCATAATAGAAGATGCTAAGCGATAAATGAAAGCATGTGAGAAATCTGAGATCTATAGAGAGAAAAAATAATTCCTAACAACAGTTATTGGTCTAAGATTTTGCACATTCTGAAAGAAGGAATGAAGAAAGCTTTGTACTTTTTTTGAAATGAAAACTTTATTATGTATTAATCAACCGGAACCTACACATTCTCCATAAGCTCTCTTTTTTGTACAGATTATTCAGAACAATTTGAGAAGAAAGAATCACTGAGAAAACGAAAAAAATTTTAGCAGAACAGGGAAGAAGAAACAGCTTCAAGACTTGACCCAATTTCAAATATTTGACCATTCTTTGAAACTTCAACGGCAACTGAATTACACAAATCATCATCATCATCATCATCTCTGCATATTCAGTAAAAAAGCAAAAAGAGATTCAGAACTTTTCCAAAAACCATAAAAAGGCTGATGATTTACAAAAAGATAAAACAACAACAAAGCCAGTGATGATGAATGATTTATCATACCTTAGTTTCTTCTGGGACCTTATACGTATCAACCGTCACTTCAGTAAAATAAAACGCAGGATGCAAGCTCTGAGAAACAGAAAGCAAATTTCAGTCAGAGATCAGATCAAAAGATTAGAGAATTGAATAATAAGTAAAAAAGCATAAGACTTTACATCGACTTTCTTCTGAACAGTCCTGGGGCGTTTCTTGGGGCGACGCGGTGGTCGGTGACCTAAAAGCGCCATGTAATCCTCCTCGATTTCCTTCTTACTAAGCGTGGAGGCTAACTTGAGGGGCTTGTTCGTCTCAGCTTCGAACACTCCGCCTCTTTCCTTCACTACCACCCTCTCCTCAACCGAAACGAATCCACCGTTTTTGGTTTGATTCAAGTGGTTACCCCAAACCGGTGGTTCTTTACACGCTGCTCTTCTCTTCCTCAGGTTCCATGGCTTAACCGGAGAAACCTCAACCTCCTCCCTCTCTTTCTCTTCTTCTTCTTCTTCCTCCTCCTCCTCTTTCTTAAACATGGATTGTGTGATCTTATCCCTAACCGTCTTCAGATCCGACATAATCTTCACCCTGAACTCCTCGATCCCTTCTTCTTCCTCTTCCTCGCCGCCGTTTCCCACAGATTTCACCGCTCCCTTCCTCAACCGTCGCTGCTCGTCTCCGTTACTGCTACTCCGATGCTCCCCTTCCCCGAATCGTAACGGGATCGATACGGAGAGTTTCGAAGGAGGAGATCGGCGTCGGAGTCGGTGATGATGATGATGATGATGATCACCATCACCGGAACCACCACCAGCATCACCACCACCGCTTCCGCTTCCGCTGCTGGTAGATTCGATCTTCATGCACTTGAGATGTCTCTGACTCCCCCACTTCAAGTTCGGGAGAGCGAAATTGTGAAGAGTCTTCGGTCGCTCTGGTCTCCTCGTCGTCGTCATCTCACCTCGCAACACCATTGATCGGGTGCACTCTTTCTTCTTCTTAAACCGATCCAGAAACCCTTAAACGAATCCCCCTCTCTTCTCTTTCCCGCCGAAACTCGAGATCGACGGAATGTTTTAACCGGCGGTGCTTTGGTTTTTTTTTTTTTTTTGTTAACGATAGCGCCAGAGAAAGGCCAAAGCTTTTGTTTATATATACGGTGAAAGGGTGGTGCCAAGAATTAAATCAATGGTGGATCCGAGGGTACTTTCGGAAATTTATTATATTGGTTTCGCTATTATGCGCATGTGCGTCGGGGTTTACATTCTTTTTCCCGGGTTTCAGAACATTTACATTTTTAAGTGAGTTGATGGTTTATGAGCCGTTGGATTTATTTCAGTTTTCATCTTAACCGTTTATCTTAACCCACCGCGTAATCTCAAGTCGAACTCTCTTCCTCCGTTTCCAAAATCATTATCGGGGGGATAATTAATCCACTTTTACTAGGTCAATTTTGAATTTTATTATGTCTATACCAAATTTTTTTTTTTTATTCTATTAAAAGTTTTTCCAAAATTTAATGGCTTCTAGGATTCTATAATTTGGCTACCTAAAAATATTAGGGTCTTTTTTATCGACATTAATTTTACTTTCTTTTTTGTTTAATTAATTTCTTCCACGAGACTTGTTGTACCGAAAATTTATTTTAATTTAGAAACTGAATATATGCAGAACTTGAATATAAGAGGAAGTAATTAGTAACATGCATTAGAGAAAATGTTATATATACAAAAATTTAAATGAATTCCAGATTTTAACGTAACTACAAACTTTAATTGCTTTTTACCTCTCTATCCTTATGTGACGCGTTGATGAGTTTATGTAGCTTTTCCTGAACTGGTCTTTATTAGACAAATGCTTCTTCTGTTCTCAGTTTTAGTGTATCATTAGGTTTACTAAGCTGGGACATGTCTTGCTCGAGAAACAAATCTCCAAACACTTGCTTGGATGTAATATTTTAGTGAAACTCATAAATGTGAACTACAAATATTTTTTATCAAAAAAAAATTGAAAAGTTTCCATATGTATGTATCCAAAAGGTCGGTTTAGAATTCTCTAACTACTTAACCATTATTAGTGAGATTTGAAGTCAACTTTCCATTTTTTTTTTTTTGAGTAAAGTTTGTATTACTTTAATAATGAAGTCGAAGCTTATAAAAGGGTCATATTACCAAAACTACTAACTATCTCCGAAGCTCTCAGAAATAGAAATGTTAATATAAAGATTTAGAAGTATTTGCCATCTCATTGATATTTGATATTCCACAGCGACTTACTGATATGTCAAAGGAACAGACATTGATAAATAAGCCGTAACCACTGGCCTTCACTAATCAAGATTCAATATTGTTCTTCCTTTTGGAAGTGTACAGAAGAAAATAACCAGCTCCTGCAGCTATCAGTGACATAATCAAACCTGACTTATTGATTTTCAATGGAATCCGGCTACCGATATAACCTGCTGTCCACCGTACCACAAAACGCAAGCCGCAACTTGCTTTGAACTTCTGGATTGAGAATCCCTGGATTCAAAATCAACACAAGAAGCAGTAAAGCAGGAGTAGCAAGGTTAAGGATACACATTTTGAATGCATTTGCATTGGATTAAAAGAAGAGTTTTACCTCTGGTAGTTTGTTTTCTACAGCCAGATTGTCGATATGCAGTCTTACGTTTGACGCTGCAGCCAACCAGTAACTGCGATCCACTCTTGAGTACACATTAGAAACTATGTCAAACAACGTCTGAGCTCCATCTTCAGTGGCCTTTAGGATAGATTCTTCTCTGCTCCTGCGGTTTCTGTAAAAAAAGATCACTCTTCCCATCAAAATTCCTTTATACGCATTTATGTATCAATACCTTATTAAGTTTCACAATTTCTATCCGATCAACTGACAGACAAAAAACATCAATAGGTTTTTTTAAAATCAGATTTTATCTACAACAGCATATTCTTATTCATACTTGATATATCCACAAAGCATGTGTTTTGGCCACAAGTTGACCCTTCCATGCATAGGAATCACCACATGTGGAGAAAGCTCCAGAAATTTATATGTCGTTTGAAAGTATTCCTGCAAAACGAAACATGGAAATTGAGGACTTGCGGTACTTACATTATTGATACATGACTAAACAAATTTCGAACAAACAGCTTCTTCTAAGATTAAAGGAGCAAATTTGGAAACAAAACGCTACTTGGAAACATCCCCACCTATTACCAGGTTAACCCTCACTAACTTTTTGCGTTGAAGCATTCAAAATAGAAAACAGCGTGAGCATACTAGCAAGCTTCCTTTCCAAGGCTACATAGCACTTACCGTCATGTTCCCACCTGACCTGATGTCCAAGAAAGCACTTCCTTTACTGAAACAATGCAAATTGGTGCATTAACATTTTGTTGCCTCACTCTATTTTTTCACTATATCAACAGAAATTTTTGTGAAGTTGGTCGTCTTACCCAACACAATGATCACCAACTATCAGAGAACGAGTGGAGTTATGAAGTAGTGCCATATGGCCATCTGTGTGTCCCTGTGAGTATTTTTCTTCGTTAAAGAATTTACTAAAAAGCATACTTTCTATCAGAGCACCAAATCTGACGGCTATACAAGAATTTAAAATAGCTGTATAGGTACCGGAGCAAAAATGACGGTCAATCTCTGACCGTTGACATAGATGGTTTCTCCTCCAGAAACTGGGGTATAGTTACCAGACCAACCATCTGAAATCACACAGTATTCGAACATAAGAAGAAGTAAGGATTTCAAGAATGAAACACAATACAGAAGAATGATACCAATGCGATTCCTAGTATTGACATGTGCCACTAGAATGGCATCAGGATTGCTCTCTTGTATAGCAGAAAGACCTGAAACATGGATGAAGAGGAAGATCATAGGCATAACGAAAACTATGACTTAGATTCTGAAAAGAGAGTAGGAAGGAAAACAAAAGAAGTCACCAAACTAGGACAGAAAACAACAATCCATACCCTCAATGTGATCAGGATGGTGATGCGTAACAAAGACAATTAGCCTTCTAGGTAAAGCATCAACAATTTTCTTGAGCTGATGCAAGACAACGCAGTGCAGTTATGAATAGTTTAAAATGATAAATGTACGGACCAAATCTTTGAAGATGTTGAGATGATTTTTTGTATCAGTTCCTAGTTCAAAGGATATGTAGTACGAAGAGCGAAAACTACACATAGCTAGTGACAAACCTCAATGTGGAGTTTGAAGTGGCATCCAGGATCCACCATCAACGCATCACCATGAGTTACAAAATCTGTCTCGTGATGGTCCACTGCACCATTTTCTGAAGCAAATACAACCAAATTTGTTGTCTTGAAAGGTTTCAATGTTCTGCTACGCATTGGCACAACCATAACACCAGGGGGATATTCCTGAGATTAAAACAAAAACAAAAAAAAACAAAAACACATTAAAGTAGGATTCTAATTAGATAAACCTCATAAATGAAAAAGACATAGATAGACTGGTAATAACAGACCTGGACAGGCAGAGAAGGTGACAACTTCTGCTTCATGGAACCATCCTCAAGTCCGAGTAGTACTAATGGTCCGACACGATCACTGCCCGGTTTTGCATCTACAAGACAGTCAAAGCATGCTTCCATAGACATCCACTTATGGTTGTCTGCACTACAATACATTAAACGAGTGAGTCCACTTATTCAGATTCCAGTTCTCAATGTTTCTCTTATGAATATCACATTTTGAGAACCAGAGTGAAGCTATTTCCACAACCTCTGGAAAAATGGAGATCAAGAAAGAAACAAGGCATACTATAGAGATTAAGGACAACCTTGAAAACTTCGATCAGTATCCAACAGCTTTCCGGCGAGAAAACAAGTACGGACGGAGGAGTCAGGTCCAAACTCAGGCTCCTCAATATACCTGACAAAACTCCACTCTCCTACATCACTAAACTCCATCCCTAAACTCGCCAACAGCTGCATTTACTTGGAAGCATTACTTCGCAGAAACAAGGAGAAAACGTGAGAAAGAGGAGTGTAAGTGTACAGCAATTTGCTTAGCTTACCCGATTCAGAGTAGATTCTAAGTCGAAGTTCTTCAAATCTATCTCTTCCGAGCATGATTCAACAACTATAGAGAGAGCATTTCCGGACCTGATTCCGCCTTTTAGAATCGGTAAATCCGTTGATGGCAAGTCCCAGAGATCGGAATCGACAAAAGAATCGTAAGCTTCATCCCCAAATTCCGCCGGCTGCTTTTGCTTCTCGAGGAGGAACTCGGCGTCGTCTCTAGGGCTTTTGATGACCACCGCAAGATTGAGACTGCCCATTTTTGCAGACCCTGAATCGAAAAGTATGAAGCTTTAAATTCCACAACCACAAGGGTTGTTAGGCGGAGGTAAGTAATATGTAAAGAGTTGATATGACCGTTTTTATACTTCACTGTTGACCCTTCTTTTCATTTTTCTTTTTCCATTCTAACAATAATAATATTGACTTCTCTGGTTTTACCTTTTAGCTGTCTTAATGTTTTGGCTAAGTACGAAAGACGGCAAAGCAAAAACAAGATGTGAAATGAAATTTCTTCGTCTTGTGTCGGGCTGTGTTCTAAGTTCTAACATTCCTCGTTGTCATTGAAACATAAGTTGATTGGAAGCCTCAAGCTCAGACTAAGTCAAATGATAAAAATATAATGCAAAGGGTAAAAAAATGAACATCAAAGTGGTGATTCAAATGACATCTAATAAAGGAGAAGACCAATAAACCAAAAGATCAAGTTGAGATGACTCTTTGGTGATCCGCTAGTAAAAACTGATATCAAATCTGTGTACAAAGGAGTATTACCATAAATGGTTATCATATTTTGTTTTTAGTTAATCGACTTTTTATTTATTTCACGGTATAAAACAAGGAAAGAGTGTTAATTATTCATTCATTCCTCGGTGACAACAAAATTCAGCAGAGGCAAAAGTGTTCAACTTTCTTCTTGGGTTGTGTGTTGATGTGCGGTGACGACATCCCAAACAAACCCTCAACACTTTATTTTCTCTGCGGAATCAAAATTTGTTTTCTTTTATAAGGAAAATAAAAATAAAAATCGAGGCTTTTCTTTGTGGTTAGACTTGAACGCCTAAATCGTACGCGACCCTGTGAAGAAGGCACAAAGTCTCTTCCTTTTACCATCCCACACGTTCCTCCGGGTCGGGTCAATGTGAAGAACGACGGCAACTGTATATAATCATCCAAATCACACTGCCCAGTTTTCTCAATTGCTGGATCTCGATGAGATAGATTCTTTTAGGGTTTTAAAGTTCGCGGATATGATTGAAAATGGGAGTTCTTCCTTTGATTACCGTAGCATCAGAGAAGCCGCTTGTAACGCCGGCGCCGGAGCCACCGCAGGTACAGTTTTGTTATCTTTTCTTATGTTCTTTTTCAGTTACTTTCTCCTGAGTCTCGTTGTTTGGTTGATTTGAATTTTGGGATTACTTTTTCAGGAGCAATCGCGGCGACTTTCGTTTGTCCATTAGATGTGATCAAAACAAGGTTACAAGTTCTTGGTCTCCCTGAAACTCCAGCTTCTGGAAAAAGAGGTACTTTGAAGCTTTTAGTTTGGTTAAGAATGTGTAGATCTTATGGTGATGATGATATGTGATTTGTGTATGTAAATTGATGTTGAAGTTTGTTGCATGTTTGATCAAGACTCTCTCTCTGTGGAGGTATGTATGCTTATAGGTGCTAACAAGCTGCATCTGTTGAAATATTAGGTAGTGTGATCATTACAAGCTTACAGAATATAGTAAAGAATGAAGGTGTTAGGGGTATGTATCGAGGACTTTCACCAACCATTATAGCTCTCCTTCCCAATTGGGCTGTAAGCACCATTTTTCTCTCCGGACGTTTGTTTTTTCAATACATTTTCGTTTGGATCTGCTGCTATTGGCGATCTGTTGTTGTCTTTCCTTGTGATCGAGGTATTCTGGTATCATGCGCAGGTGTACTTTTCAGTTTATGGGAAGCTAAAGGATGTACTTCAATCAAGTGGTTAGTTCTCGTTATTTGCAAATAAAGTCTTTATTTTTGTTTATGCTTAGCTGGAGGAATATAAGAGATCTTTTCTCAACTAATGTAGTCCAGTGATTGCGTAGTTTGGCCTTCTTTTACCAAAGTCTCTTGGATCATTCGGTGTATCAACTGTTTTATATTTTCCTAATAGATGGCAAGCTTACTGTTGGGGCAAACATGGTAGCTGCTGCTGGTGCCGGAGCTGCCACTTCCATTGCAACTAATCCACTTTGGGTTGTCAAGACAAGATTAATGGTAACTTTTGTACTCTTTCTTTGGTTTCAGCATTACTATACATTCTGGAGACTTTTTCTTCTTATTGTGTTTTCTCCTCCTCTTTGTTCAGACGCAAGGAATTAGATCGGATGTGGTACCTTACAAAAGCGTTATGTCTGCTTTTAGTAGGATTTGTCATGAAGAAGGATTGCGAGGGCTTTACAGGTCAGTGTTTGCAATGAAAAACTCGAAACTCAGTAATTTTGAACACCTTTCTCTTGTGACATTTTCGTGCTTATATCAGTTTTATTTTCCCTGTGTTGGAACAGTGGCATTTTACCTTCTTTGGCGGGAATAAGCCATGTTGCAATCCAGTTTCCAGCATATGAAAAGATCAAGCAATACATGGCAGATATGGGTAAAACATGATTCCTCCACTAAATTACTTAAATCTTCATGTGCTGTTCCCAAATTCCAACTAGTATCTGATCATAGCTAGTTAAAGCTCTCAGATAATACATCCGTTGAGAATCTGAGCCCTGGGAATGTTGCTATTGCCTCTTCAATCGCGAAAGTAGTCGCCTCTGTTTTGACTTACCCACACGAGGTCTCTCTCCTCTTCCTCTATGTTCCTCACTATTAGGCTCATAACTTACTGATCCGACACTAAATGGGTTTATGTTACATCCACAGGTAATTAGAGCCAAGCTTCAAGAACAAGGGCAAATGAGAAACGCTGAGACTAAGTATTCGGGAGTCATTGATTGCATCAAGAAGGTGTTTAGAAGCGAAGGGATTCCCGGAATGTACCGTGGATGTGCTACTAATCTACTGAGGACAACTCCATCAGCAGTTATTACATTTACAACCTATGAGATGATGCTTAGATTTTTCCGACAAGTTGTGCCACCAGACACTAATAAGTCGGACGATCACAATAGAGAAGAAGGAAGAAAGAGTTTAGTTAGTCGACGAGGAACAGAAGAAGAAGAAGAGAAAGATTCGGGCTTGCGAGAATCACAAACTCAATCTAATAAGATCAACACCTCCCCTATCCCTCTTGGAAGCAAATAAAGCTTGTTTTCAGACTGGAGACATGCTCCTAGGTGTACTTTTTCGTGAAGCCATGTTCCAATTGAGTGATTTTTTCCCTTGCCGTGATCAAATTGTAAACTTTTTCTCGTCGTTCTAACAAATGTGTAACCTATCAATAAAACATTTTTGGCCCTTCTGAGTTTTGATGATAAGCGAATATTTGAAGATCACACTCCCTCTGTGCAAATTGCAGGTTGTGGGATGTATAGAAAGCGATTTGAGTATTTCAAATTTAGATGCTTTGGATGGACTTTAGTGGACCTTAATGATAAAGGGTGCAAAAAAGAGGATTTGTTTCCTTTTACATTCTCGCTATTGGCGCTTCACCTACCACAAGGTAACAGGATCTTCTTCTCGGGCTATAAGCTTTAAGCACTTTTTGAAGAAACTAATTGAAGCCATGTGTTTCTGGTTAGAGATTTTTCTTGGCAGCCTTTGGAATCTTTTCCTTTTATACCAATGATGCATGCAAATTAGCTTCTGGTATTAGACCCAGTGATTAGCAAGATATAATGAAGTAGATACTATCGAGACCATATCTGAGAGGTTGAAGTAATCTTAGTCAAGCAAACCCTTTGAGTCAATTTTTTTTGTTTTCTTTTGTTTAGTAATACCTATGAGTTGATATTACACAGTTACATATGTTGAGTATGATAGACAAAATTAGACAGAAATTGGTGATTAATAGTGCAAGTTCTGTCACTATGTACATTCTCTCAGTAGCTACAGCTTCACAAATCTCTGCTTCATCTTATATCTTTCCATGGACACAAATGAGGAGAAACCAATACCTGATGGGATCTTAGCAGTCGTAGGCACTGGTGTTCGGTGTGGTCGATTTACTGGTCCATTGGTCAGTCACAGAGATCGGTGAGCGTGGGAATTTCATATGCTTTATTAGCGAAGCCTCGTCCCAATCCGGTGGCGAAGGATGCGGAGTTAGTGTCTCTGCTTTGTGATTGTAGTATTGCTCTTCATTCTGGATTCCCTTTAGCTCTTGCACAACTTGTTCCATTGTCGGTCTCATTGTACCGTCTTGCTGCAAGCACTGAAAAGCCAGCTCTGCCACCATTGTAGTCATTTTTCTAACCCCTTCATTCGTTCCGTATCCGAGACTCTGATCAATCAGCTCGTGGGTCGCGTGGTTCTGTATCTTGTTTGTAGCTAAGCTTGATAGATTGATCTCACTCTTGCACCTGCTTATATCAACAGCAGGCTTCGACGATATCAGCTCGACAAGAACCACTCCAAAGCTGTATACATCACTCTTGTCGGTTAGATGATAGCAGCGATGATATTCAGGATCTACATATCCCGGAGTACCCTGAGGAGCAGTTGAAACATGTGTTACATCACTCGGGCACAACCTAGATAGTCCGAAATCCGCAACTTTGACTCCGAAGTTCCCGTCGAGGAGAATGTTTGTAGTCTTGACATCGCGGTGTATGATATCTGAAGCGTGAAGGTAAGCTAAAGCACTCGCTGTTTCTATGGCGATGCTCATGCGCATTGACCATGTTAGATAGCATTGGTGTTTTGGGTTGTCAGTTTCACCAAAGAGATGATCTGCAACTGTGCCGTTTGGAACAAACTCATAAACAAGGAGAAGTTCTCGGCTGCGGCGTGAAGTACATCCGTAAAGGGAGACTAGATTCTTATGATGGAGACGTGTGAGGATTTCTATCTCATTCATGAATTGCTCAAGTCTTCTGTAATTGTGCTCATAAAGACGCTTCACTGCAACTTCTCGTCCATCACGCACTTTTCCTGAGATCAGAGAAGGAAGAAAACAGCTCAACAAAGAGATCTCACTTTTTATATTTTGTTAGTGCACTTTGATTATCTTACCATAGTAAACAGTACCAAAGCCTCCATCCCCTAGTAACCTATCTTTACTGAAGTTGTCTGTTGCTTCTTGAAGTTCCTTATAGGAGAAGATTGGTATCTTAAAGAAGACATGACTAAACTCGACGTCAGATTTCGAGTTGTCTCTGGAGATGAAATCTGAACTGGTTCTCCTTCTGCAAATCCTGTGGATGATGATAAAGAGTGCCACCAAGATGATTATGAAGATGACAGATCCTCCGATTCCTGGATAATTAGAGAGGAAGTTTATTCAAAATTTGGGTATTTCATGGAGAAAAATGAAACTAAGGAGCAAAACAGAACATCTCTCTCTCTTTTACCTAATCCTAGCTTTAACTTCTCTTCTTGGTAGCTTTTTGTTTTTGGTTCTGCAACAAATAAGAAGGAAGTTGAATTATTCTCATCTCCATATGTTTTCATTCATCTTATGGTTCATTGTGGTCATACCTTCTTCTCCTCCATCACAGATATACTTGTTTTTGATCGTCGTACATACTCCGCCTCGATAGTGGCAGCGATAGCAGCCCTGAGGCAGTTTTATTTGGAGAGAGAAGGTAGCATTTACAGTAGACTGGTTCTTGTTTCCTGGAATCACCCAGCTCTCAGGAGTCTTGATAGCTGAACACCCTTTTTCATCAAGACCACCTCCCAATTTGGTGTAGTAAAAGCTGCTTCCTCCTCGTCCTCCGCAATTAGCGTAAGTGAAACCGTTCTTGTTCTTCGTACTGTTGTTGCATTCGTACAAAGTGGTCAAGTCGAGCCATGGAGAATCTGGAAGAGAGAAGATTGACAAGTCACTGCAGGACCCTGTTTCCAAGCTTTGGTTAAGCCTTGGGTCGGTGATGGTTATGGTGTTGGCTTGAGAGACGCTCGTGAGTTGATACCATTTCCCTTTTTCCTCAAGCTGTATCTCAGAAATCCGGTGATCACTGCAATTCAGCTTGAACAGACCGCATCGAGACGGCATGGTTGTGCTAAAGAAAGGGAACTTGAAGTCGATGTTTCCACAGGAGAATTTTCCACAACCTGTCGTCCTGTTACTTCCCCTGGCTTCTGCCATGAGAAAGAGAAGGAAGAAGAACACCAACACAGAGATAGTCTTCATTGGTATTGTGATCACAGACTTGTCTTTCTTGATATCTAGATCTACAAAATATCAAGACTTAAGAGTTCCACTTTTGAAGTAATTGGATTATATTAATTCTCCTCCTAACCTTTTGTGTATGGTCCTTCTTTCAATGGTATTACGACAGGAAAGTTGACTTTTCGGGGGAATTCAGACAGAGCTATAGAGGAAGAATAGTCTATGGATTCTGAGGTTTTGGTTTCGTTACAGGAGAAGAAGATGGAGATATGTGTGGGCAGCTTTAAAAAACTGTGCAATAGTCGTTGAAGCTTGCTGCTTTTTTGGAAAAAAAAAAAACGTATGAGAATGATTTTGACCGGAGACTCTGGTGGAATTGGAAACTTTCAATGCAATAGAAATTTGCGTTTACCTTTGGTCGAAGTTGCATGTTTAAGATTTGACCACACAACGCTTATCTTTGTCTTTTCATCCTCCTCTTTGAGTCTTCCATTATTAAAGCGTTAGAAGCACTGAAAGTGAGACCATTGGTTTTGTTTGCGCTTTAGAGGTCTTCTGATTTGTACTTTCCTTTAATATTCATAAGATTAATTAAAGGAAACCGGAAGAACAAAAGCGTTTCATCATGATATAAAATTTCATTAAAAAAATCATGGTAAGTGATAAGATTAATTATTTTTTTTTTTTAAAACTTGGTAATGATGTCCCGCTAGACACCAAAGAAGAGAAGAGTTTGATCATGATATTATTGAGATAGAGATGGCGAGCAACTTGCGGAAAAGAGAATATGTTTTAAAAAAAGATTTATAGTTAATGAAACACGTTCTGCGTAGAATAAAGACGACACGAGGGCTTCTGCATATTCATGTTTAGACTAATTTGATTGTATCGAGTTATAAAATACAAAATTAAGTACATGTCCCAATATTTTAGAGTTTTGAGTTAATTATAGATGTTTTTATTTATAAAAAAAAAACAAAATTCACTGACGATGAATCTAACTAGGCGGTTATATATACTTTAAATTATTGATGAAAATGATCATAAATTACATAATATGTGCCAAGATTTCAAGTTCAGCAACTATAATCCTCGAACTAATTGGCACGGCCCTGGGAAGAAAAAATAAGTGATAGAGAAAGAGAGATTCTAAATACAAGTACAATAGTAATGTATCACGCACCATTGAAAAAAAAAAAGTATGTATCACGTACCCACTTGTCGCTTCTTGATTGGTCGGAAGTCAATATTGGGATTTTGAATTTGGAGGCTTCTTTCAAAAACTCAAGTTGGCCAACTCTGTTTCTGCCATTTTGTTACTCTCCGTAAATATCTAAAATGGAAGTCTTCGACTAAATATCTAATGAAGTCTTCAGCACCGTTTTTCACTCTAAAATCAAATAACTACAAAATTCAATTTAGTTTTATTCCAATCCCATACTCTACAAAGAAGTTCAGAAATATATTTTCTTACTTAATCATAAAATTTTTACAGGTGTACTTTTATATTTATTAAAATTATAAATTTGGTCTATCAATTTTTTTGTTAACTGTAATTAATTTGAAATGTTCATTTAGTGAAAGTTTTATATAAATAAAATTATATTACATATTAAAAAGTACATTTTGATTTAATTTTAGTTTGTGTATTTTCCAATAAATAATTAGTTAATGTATTTTAAAGTAAAAACTAATTTTTATGTATTTTTAATTCAAAAATTAAATTCTTACTGTATTTTTTTAACATATATAACGTTTTCACTATTTTAGCGAAAATGAAATTAAAAATAACAAATGGGATAATATTAGAGATGATCTTAAAACTAATTTAATTTAGTTTTAAATCGATTAAAAAATTCAGTATTGTCTAAAATAAAGGGCAATTCTCCAATTTAGTATAGTTTTAATTTTTTGTGACAAAAATGTTTTGGGAAGGGATAAATGGCCAAAATGTTTTATAAATAGAAAAGAAGACAATTATACCCTTTTTCCTAATTAAATGTTTGTCACCTAATTTTTTCTCTTCCTCTTCCGCGTCCCAAAGGCGGACGTCCAATTTCAGAAAACTCTGAATTAAAACTGGATCTGAATCATGGAAATTGATCATGTATCAAACGGAAACACTGATGCCATGATGATGGAATCCGTTCCTACCTTCACTCCTCGTCGCCCATCCCTTCCCTTCGTCTGAAATCGAGTTAATTGATGGAATCACTCAAACTTCAGCAGTAACTCCTCCGCATACCATTCGAGCATTACAACAAGATGATCCGTGCCAATTATCGTTGTCTCGGGAAAGAGATCTCCTTTGGTGTGTCCAGCGTCGGAGATTTGGTTGATAACAATTGATTTTTGTTTTTGTTGGGATCTATAAATTTCATGCGTTTTAAGGATTTATAATTTCATATGAATTAATCATTTTGATTTTTTGTGTGTGTATGTTAGGGATCAGCGACAGTGAAAATTTCATGTAGTGAAGAGGAAGAAAAGTGTTCATAAAACAAATTTAGTAAGAATTTCTTAATATTTAGGAATGTGTTCCTAAATTTTATTAGATGTTTTTGACAAAAAAAAAACTTCCAAAACTAAAAGCTTTAAACAATTGTTAACAATGTCTTCTTAGAAGTTTAGTAAATATTTAAGAAAGTTTTTTTTATGCAATAGGAGAATATTTTAAAATATATTTTCTGTGAACAATATGCTGAAAAGATATATTTTTTTTGTTATGCTAATAGATAGCTAGTTAAAAAGGTTCGAGTAAAAGTTGAATCTAATGAAGATAAATGGGTTTTGAACTTGCTAAGCTCCATTGCACGAGTTTACCAGATCTTGTTCGAAGAAAGACCCTGTGAGTTATTCTAAGAGTCATTGGAGAAGCGAATGATTAGAAGAGCGAGTTATATTTTCTATTTTATGTATCATGTCTGGTTTTACTTGTTTATTTCTACTATGTAAAACATATTCTGGAATGTCTTCCTAAATTTGTAAAAATCCTTCTTAAAAATTCAAAAAAACTTTGTAAAAGTTTATAATGTCTTTTTCAGTCTTTAAAAATGTCTTTTAATAATAATACTATGCAAAAAATATTCTGGAATATCTTCCTAAATTTGTAAAAATCCTTCCTAAAAATTCAAAAAACCTTTGTAAAAGTTTATAATGTTTTTTTCAGTCTTTAAAAATATCTTTTTATAATAATATAATATTTTTTTGAATTTTCAAGAAAGGCTTTCCAAAATTTTAGGAAAACTTCACAAAATTTTAGGAAAGCTTCCCAAAATTTTAGGAAACCTTCCTAATTTTGCTTTTATCAACTTGTAATTAATATAGAATTTATGATGATCTTCTCAAATTTGTATGAATCTTTCCCAAAAATTCAACAAAACTTCTCAAATTCAAAAACTATAATTTCTTGATATCTAAAAATACTCATACAAATTTTAGCAACATCTTCCTAAACATTTATAATGTTTTTCTCAATCTTTAAGAATGTCTTTATAAAACAACAATTTTTTTAATAAAAAAAATCAGGAAAACCTTCCCAAATGTTTAAGAAAACTTCTTAAATTTGTTTTAAATCAACTAGTAATTAACATACAAGTTAGGATGGTATTCCTAAATTTGTATGAATCTTTCCTAAAAATAGCAGAATTTAAAATCAAACATACACACAAAGAAGAAGACATAATTTACTTCAAGCTTCCACAAAGAAGGCAATAGAAACAAAAGATGATTCTTGAATGAGTTGTAACCATAAGCCGCCAGAAACTGCTCGTACGTCGATGTCTCAAAATTGCAGCCTTAGAGCAAGCACTCCAATTTAAACCTCCATCAACATCAACAACGTCGTGTATCATTTCACCATTAATTTCGACTCCGTCAAATAATTCATCAAAATTGTTAATCAACAATTACAGATTTCGAAAAGAGAAAAGTAAAAGAAAGATGAAGAGACTGTGAATACGGATTATCAAGCCTGCAAAAATAATTCCGATAAAATCTCCGGCAATGATTCCGGTGATTAAAATCACAGAGATTTCTCGATCATTAATCTTATCGGCAAACTCCGACTTCTACTCTGGCCAATGACATTCTCCTCTTCCGTTCGTCAACAAAATTGGCAATAGTGTTCTTTTCGTCCAGTTTTCTCATAGTCAAGATTTTCGACAAAGTAAAATCATGGAATATAGATTTAGTCAAAATGAGGGTAAATTAGTCTTTTGATTTCTTTAAGGAAACATTTAGGTCAATTTTGCCTTCCAAAACATTTTGGTCATAAATACTTCAAATTTGTTTATTTTAGGATATTTCTCTAAAATAAAAATAGCAAATCACAAATTCCAGTTTAAAAAGTTTCTATGTTTACTCGAATTCATCTACAACATTGAAAGCTAAATGAGTCTTACTAAAATCCTATACATGGCATAATTCTAACTTTGAAAATTATGAAACCAAATGTTGTGGATTAAAGTTCAAGTTCGTGGATCCATCAAACATTTAGATGAACTTGATTTGACAGCATTTATGTATTTTTGATACCATCAATCTTTTTAAAAAATAATAACAAGAGAACAACAAACAAAATCATGGCTTATAATTAAATTTCGTTATAATTTTGTAAATCAACTAATCAAGTAACGACTAACCATGAATTTTAAAATTGCGTGAGATCTACATTACACGAATTTGCAAAACGTGACTTCCAAATTCAACTTATCAAAACAAAACGATAGCTAAACTTATAAGATTTCTTATTTGGAGGTCAAATCTCTCAAGCCAATAATTTTCGCTAATGTATATACTCCAACCCAGACGACACGTTTTCATCTTCAGAGTAAAACCAAATTTTGTCAACAAGAAAATCTAAAATTTTATAAAAACCATTTGTTATTCAAAAATACAATTTTTTTAGCAAATGCTAAACCTATCTAAAAAGCCCATCTACAACCAAATTGAAAGGCTTTCTAAATCTTGTTAAACGTTTTTCGCAATATTTTTGGTATTTTTAGAGTAAATGTTGTTGTGAATGCTCCCAACATTTTTTGTTTATCTTACGAACTCGTTATAATTCCCTAGTTTCCAATGAGGCAATAAAAATAAGTTTTAACAAAAAAATTTAATGAAAAACAATATACAAGATAGCAAACTATTTACAAAAAAAAATGGGTTGGTCATATACATTTTGCGTTGAATCTTTGGTCCTTATTAGACCGGACCACGCCAATCATTTGTAATTACATATAAATTCCCCAACGGAAATCGTCAGCCTCAGTGTCGGTGTCTGTATCTCAACATTGTAACAACGTCTGATTCCGCTAGTTCCGTCATCGCACCGTTAACCATTCTCATGTCTCCCACCGTGATCTCCCCGCTGACTTCATCCCCAACGTAGATCTTGTCCACGTCACCAGCGTTGACTCTGACGATCTTCCCTAGTAACCTACCCGGCTGCCTCCATTCCGCGAGCAAAGCCGGCATGCGGAATCCTGCACGTGCATCCCACGCACTAACTTCCACAGCCTCGGTTCCTTTCTTCTCCGCCGCTAATAAAACCGCCGGCGACAACGACGAGTAAGCTCCGCATTTGTTGAAGAAAGAAGCAACCGCATTATGACTTCCTTCTATATCGAGCTGGTCCCATAGCTTTACAACTCCACTTGAGCCGAACCCACCAAGATCTGGCCATGACAACAAGTCGCCGAAGCTGCCACTGCACCGCCGCATCCAGGGGATATTTCCATTTATACCCTTCTCATCATTGTCGTCCTGGTAATAACCAGCTCTTTCAACGCGTGAACCGCCATTGACCGAGTCTTCATCTTTGTCATCTTCATAATCTTCGTCGTCTGAGGAGTCTGACGAGCAAGATGAATCGGAGTCGCTGTTGTAATCATAGATAAGTGTTGGGGAAGGTAGAGACACGTCTACATTTCTTAATCTAAGGACTAAACTTTTGATTCTTGTCGCTAATGTGGTGAATGAAGCAAAAAATGCAATAAGTAATAAAGCACCCCATTTCCAGAAACTATAAGCATGATGTAATTTTCCAACGCCGGAGACGGCAAAAGCTCGAGATAATAACGACGGATCGTTTATTGAGTTTATCCCCACGTCAAAATCGCTTATCCTGTTAATCACCGGTACCTCCATCACTAAAATTTAGGGTTGATTTTCTTGGGTTGAAGATTGAGAATTCTTTTCTTCTTGCTCGATTGTTTACAAGCAAAGAAAGTTAGAAGAGTAGAAGAGATTTTGGCTTTAGGGGGTCACGCGGGTATTTAAGAGAGAAAAAGAGAAGGAGGAAGAGAAGACGTGGCAGATAAGTAGAGGATAGAATCATAGAATTATAGAACACGTAGGAGAATGGTGGCGGCGGATGCTTTCGGGGAAAGTGCTGAGCCGGAAAAGATAAGAGCACAAGTTTCGTGAGTCAGCAACCTCTTGCCATATGTGAATAGTATGTTTCACATGTAACTAGGTCCGTCAAACCACATTCACCGTTATTCATTCATGGGATTTTATTTGTAGATTAATAAAAATTAATTAAATAAGTATACTAAAAACAATCAAGGTAAAATCCAGCCATAGATATCAACTTTTCTACGCACCCATTTTTCTGTTTCAGGGAAAGCTAGTCGGTAGCATTCACATCGCTTGGTCTCCTAAACCAAATGTGAGCTTTGATTTAACTCAACTACGTCATGAGAAAAAAAAAATTTGATGTCCAACTTGTAGATACTAGGATTTCGAATGGTAACAGTGGGTGTAAACGGACCAAAGTAAAAGTGGATTAAACCACTGATTTTTTTAAATGGATTAAATTCTACTGCGGATTTAGTTTATTTTTTTTATATAAAAATAGTTTACATTTAATCTGTAACAGTTTTTTTTTTGTTTTTTTAGTGTATACTGATGCAGATTATATATTGTGAATGCTAAATAAAAGTGATTTTGATCATTTATGGACTAATCGATTTGAACTACTGCTGCCATTTAATTCTAAAAACAACACGAGAGCTATCCCATATTCATATTTGGACCAATTTGATTGTATCGAGTTATACATACAATATTAAATACATGCATGTCCGAAATTTTAAGAGTTTTGAGTTAGTACTGACGATGAATCTAGGCTGTTATACTTTAAATCATTGATAAAAATGATCATAAATTACATAATACTTGCAAAGATTTCAAGTTATCAACAACTATATATAATCTTCAAACTAATTGGCACGTCCCCGGGAAGAAAAAATAAGTAATAGAGAAAAGAGAGATTCTAAATGCAATAGAGATTGGATCAGTGAATCAAGGAAGAAAATCTCAACCTTGGGAGAGTTCAAGAGAAATAATGTGCTCCACAACCATGTTTTGATCCCTCCTGCAACGTTATTTAGACTTATTGATAGAGAGATCAAGAACATTTTATTGGGAAGAAATCTAAGAGAAGGGTTGGTTGTTTACTCTCTCTTTGGATCCGCTAGCATTAGCCTAGGCGTGTTATTATTCTTTATTTAATGCCTCCTTGTTTTTATTCTTTTTTGCCGGGAGGTTTTTATTTTAGGTCTCACTCTTGTAAATCCTTTCTTCATTTATATGATATTAACAAGTTAGCAAACAAAAAAAAAAGAGTTGAAGAGCGGTCGGATTGATTTGTGTTCGTAACAACACAGTTTCATTTTTGTAGTAAATTAAAATTGCATCCTATAGTAAGGACCCAAGGAAGAATATTATCCAGTACTATTTTCTCATCTGATTGAGTCATCTCCATTGAAGAAACGAATCATGAGATTTTCTTTGTAATATATTTAATTACAATAACAAAATCAAGCACTCAAAATATTTGAAATCAAATGATAGTGAATTAGATTGTATTAAAAAAACATTCTCTTTTTCACCAGTGAGTTTCACGCGCGCTTATTACTGGGTATCATCATACCGTACCGTAATATCCGTGTTCCGCAAAGCAGAGAATTAATTTTCACTATGTTCGTTTTCCTTTCTCCAACAATCCAAACTATCGATCGCCATTGAAAGACATCACCCAACCAACCGGTGAATTCCTCCGATCCGATCAAATGTCGCTCTTAAACCAACTCTTCAACCGTGGGATCTTTGGCGCCAAATGGTCTCTCCTTCTTCTTCTTCTTCTTCTTCTTCTTCCTTCCTGCTTCAAAACTCTGATCTTTCGCTCTTGCCTTTATACGTTTCCTCGTTTAGAAATTTGGGTTTTGAGACTAGGGCTCTTCAAAAGCTTTGTCCTTTGATACAATCGATTGCTCTTTCCCTTCAATGAATTTAGAGATTGTTGACAAACTTGAGAATCTGCTTAACTTTTGGCAGCAAGACATGCTTGAACTTGGCGATAGCTCGGATGAAGTTGCTGCAAAACAAGAGAGATATGCAGCTCAAACATATGAAGAAGGAGATTGCTCAGTTCTTGCAAGCTGGTCAAGAACCCATCGCTCGAATCAGGGTCCTTCCTTCTTCCTTCATTCATTCCATTTTGTGTAATGTTGTTGTTTTCTTGGAATGTAAAAATCAAAACTTTATGTGTTTCTTGTGTGAGATTAGGTGGAGCATGTGATCAGAGAAATGAATCTATGGGCAGCCTATGAGATATTGGAGCTGTTCTGCGAGTTTGTACTTGCTCGTGTTCCAATTCTTGAAAATCAAAAGTGAGAGTCTTTCGAATTTCATTTGTGATTTAAGTTAGTTTGCAAAACGTGGATTAGATGCGATCTTTTAGATGGTTCTGTGGTGTGTATCGAATAGGGATTGTCCGAGAGAGTTGAGAGAAGCTGTTGCTAGCATCATCTTTGCTGCTCCTAGGTGCTCTGAAGTGCCTGATCTTCTCCAAATTAAGAACCTTTTTGGTACCAAATATGGGAAAGAGTTTATCATGGTTTCTTCTGAGCTCCGTCCGGATTCTGGTGTCAATCGTACTGTTAGTATACTACTTTGGGGATAGCTTCTTCTTCATTCTAGAGAATTGCAGTCTTTTAATGAAGTGCTTACTGTTTTGCTTTTTCTGAGCAGATCATTGAAAAGCTTTCTCCCGCAAGTCCTTCGGGAGAGGCAAGGCTCAAGATGTTGAAGGAAATTGCCAAGGAGCACCATTTGAATTGGGATTCCTCTGCTACAGAAGCAGAGTTCATGAAGAGCCATGAAGACTTATTGGTAACTCTTGCTGAGCACTGATTTTCAGTTTTTAAGGAAAGCTAGTTGGTAACATGAACAAAATTATGGTTTCCCCAATATGGAAGTAACATGACATTGAATTGGAAACCACAATTCTCATTTTAAAAGCTACTTGAAGAATTTGTTGTCCAACATTTCTATACGCGTCCATCGATTATTGCTTTGACTTGTAGATACTAGATAATATTCAATAAAGCTAAAGGAGCAATAATATATGTCTGCATAACAATAGAATGATAATCTTTTCACGTCTAGCGGTTACTGTGAATGTCGAGTTTGGTTCAATATAGATTCTTCTCTTTCATGGGCACTAATGATCAAATGCTTTAAACCAAATGGATGGATGTCGTTTATAAAGTTGATAATTTGGTTCAAATGTCATTTGTAGGGTGGAGCGAAGCAAATACATCGTCAAGATGGTGTCTCTGAATCTAGACCGTCCCAACAAGGCTACACTCAGTCTTCAGTTTCTAGGGAAGCTGAGATTCTGCCTGCAGAGGCCACACAGAGACTCCAGAGGCTTCAAGCTCAAAACCCAGTGAGCAAAAACATGTCACCTTCTAAGCTGCCTGTAGCTTCTCAAGCGCCTCCTGATACAAGACGGGATCAGAGTGATGTAATGGAGATAGCACGGGCTGCTCTAGCTAGCGCTGACCGTGCAACAGCAGCTGCTCGTGCTGCAGCGCAACTAGTGAATGTCTCTTATGGGCCTGCAGCCACAGTAGCAGCAGAAAGGAAGCCGTCAAACTTAATGTAGTTGCCACGTCATCGTTTGTGAAAGAAGGATAACGATGTTTTTCTTGGGTGCATAGATTTGGAAATGAATACATGCTAAAGAGTAACGGTAGATTATGCTGAGTTGTGACTTGTGAAATTCAAAAGTAACTGTGGTGGTCTCTAACAAAACTCCCCACAATTAAATATCAATATATTTCTATACTTTCATTTAAGTCAAGAGATTCATGGTGAGAATCCCTTGTTCGGGATGCTCTAACATCGTTTTAATTGGTTGACCCAACCGCATTTGGATCAATCAACATATTATTATGACACTAGTACCACCGTCAGCCCTTTCACAAGGCCACACATTATCAAATGGGAATACGCATTAAATCACTACTATTTTTCTTAATTTGCAAAATGATTATGATGTGCATGTATATACAAAATCACACAAATGAGATGCAAGATACGTTATTTTCTAAAATGACACTATTTTTGTTTAACATAACACACTTAATACAAATTCATGGTATTTATTAAAATCACCAGCGGTTAATGATGGTTAAGGCGCTTGTGGATCTCGTTAGATCGGCTGATCTCGGCGACTTCCTTATCGTCCATTACAGTGGACAAGATACAACGTTGTCGGCAGAGACCAAAGAAGATCATGGCACAGGTTACAACAAGTGTATTGTTCCTTGTGATATGAATCTGATTACTGGTGAGTTTTAAACCAATAAGCTGTTTCTATGTCTTTACTAAATTTAGTTAAGAGTTATTGGATGAGTTGGTAATTTAACATACCAAGATGAATTGAGTTATTTCCAAGAAAATTATCGCCATCAGCGTGGGTCAAAGAAAAGGGCCTTTTCTCAAACGTGTTTACTCGTATGTCCTAACCATAATTGTCGGGACAACAACAAGTAAAGATTTTATGCAAAAGATTTTGCACTACTTTATCGTGAAAGCACTGTTATTTCTTCACCGGCCATTAGGATAAATGTGCGAATTTGGAAACATTTATGTATTCCAAAAACAAA
This sequence comes from Sisymbrium altissimum, assembly GCA_900406495.1. Classification (NCBI taxonomy): domain Eukaryota; kingdom Viridiplantae; phylum Streptophyta; class Magnoliopsida; order Brassicales; family Brassicaceae; genus Sisymbrium; species Sisymbrium altissimum. The sequence continues at coordinate 38,817 of OVBI01000780.1, forward strand.
GCAAAGAAAGAAAAAGTAAGAATATAATAGCGATTCATATCGTCATGGTTTGTGTGCGTGTGAGAGAGAAAGGTCCACTTATGACTTGCCCCTTCGTATACACACAATCTCATCTCGTCCTTTCCAAATTACAATTTTGTCTCTTTCTCATGGACGTTTTTGGTCTATTTCCGGTCCAGGTGGGATTTCCACTATTTTTAGTTTTCTACCTTTTTAAAGTAAAAATCGAACCAATTTATTTGTTCTTCTGTTTCTTTCACATCATAAAGAGCAACATAAGAAAAGAATAAAAAAATACGAACAATTGGTACGTGCGGGGATTTCAATTTCCTTTAGGCGGCATTTTGATATTTTAACACATTAAAAATAAAATTAAAGAAAAATTCCTTCTTATTATTCTGGTGAACCACTCTCAAAGATATTTGTAGCAAAAAGTAATGGAGGACACGTAGGGCCTTAGGAACAGACAGATGGTGTGTGGTTAAGCAACTGTAGCCTCTCTCTCTCCTCCATGTCCTAAACCCATGTCTCAATACACATTCTCATCAAAACTCATTTTCCTCTTTTGATTCCTCCTTTAAATATATCCTCTCTCTGCCATCATTCTTATAACATGCATTGATCATTTACATGAAGAGGGAAAGAAAGAAACAGAAACTGGAGGTCGAGGAGGAGAGGAAAATGGAGGTGGTGGTGGTGGAGCAAGTTGATGCATTGGCTGCAGCAGCGACGGTGGCTGCGGCTGCGGCGGTGGAGGAGGAGGAGTTGTGGGGGATGAGGCTCAAGGACGGATACGTTGTGGTCGACGAGCTAATGACATGGAGCACCGTGCTGCCTTCATATTGGGACGTGGAGTTTGTTGAGAAAAACTATGGAGTTTTGTTCGAAGATGTTGTCTGGGACGATGATCTTTGGAATTTGAACACTTCTACTCCGCTTACTCAACTTCCTCCTTTAGATAATAACATAAGACAAGATTGAAGTGGGGGGGATTCAAGGTTTTTCAATCGACTCGGTTTTTCGGTTTTAGTATATAAACCATACATTGTAATCAAAATTAATTAGTTGTTTTGATTTGGTATGGTTTTTTTAATTGAGATCATGTTTTCTTTTATAGAGAAATATCCTTAATTCGAGGGATTTTTTATAAAGAATAACCAAGTTGGTTTGGGGTTTGGTTTTTTCTTGGTTAAGTATAATTAGTAGGGGTTCGGTTAATAATCCAACTAAGTTTGTTTATGGGTTTTGGATCGTTAAATAAAAAAAAAATCTGTCCCCTGATGAATCAGTTGCAAACTCAAAATTTAACTTATCTTTGCCCGAATCTGAGTACCCAAAAATTATATATATATTTGCCGAGAAGAATCCTGAGCCAAACCGTTTGAGACTTCATCTTTGTTCACTTTAGATCTTTCTATGGCTAAACAATTAACAATAACAATAATTTCTATGTTGAAAATAGAGCTTATGCTTTCTTTCTTTTTTGAACTATTAGCTCCTGCTTTCTTCCCATGGCTGCTTTACTATATCAGGAAAGCATAAAACGACAAAGTTTCTAATGGAGTTGAAAAATCTAAATTCGATAGATCATTTCCAATGTATCAAATAATTTTAAAATAGAGTAATGTTTGAGTGAGATATAGAGTGAAATTTGAAAAAAAATCTTAAATAGAGTGGGGTTGCAAATGCTTTTGGTAAAGGATGAAATAGCGGCAAGAACAAAACAGATTGTTCAGATTAGGTCTTTCTCTCTATATATATAGTCATGCTGATTTATTGGCTGGTAACGAGCATCTTGAAGATGACGTTCTTTGGCAGTACACCGCCGTGACGTGCCAACTTGGATGCCCCTCGATCGAGGGTCGAGGCATTCCCTTTCTCGCATGGTTGACCTTGCCAATTCACAAGGTACAGAACCCATACGGTGTTGATTAATCTTATGAAGTATATTTGTGTTTTGTCCATATGTACTAGTCATGTAATTCCAAAACTTTATTTGTCAACTATGAAATCGTTGTCTTGCAGCTTATAAACATCTTTTCTCACTAGAATTTAGTTAAAGTTTTTGAAGTTCAGTATCACCAAGCCTACAGTGCCGTAAATTAAGACTTTAGTGGTCCTCCCACAAATAATTTCTGCAAAGACGGGTCAATACTAAAAGCTCCGTTCTTGCAATGGAGGTAACAATGGAAGGAATTGAATGTGTTCTTTTTGAGACAAATTTATCTTTATAATAAAATAAACATATACTATGAAATTTCATATACCTTCGCACTAAATATAGCTTAAATGTAATCTAAAAAGATAAAAGACTATTAATTATATACAGAGAGGAATTAATACAACTAATTAATATTATTTTATTATTGTATAGTAAAATATATACTCCCTCTTTTCTCAAAAGATAAAAAAGATTTTTAATGTTTTAAAAATATAGATTTCTTAAGTTTTTATACAGTTTTTATTGATGATTAATAAAAAATTGTAAATTTCCCAAAAATTAATTGAATTATTGAATTGTTATTGATTTAAAGTTATTAAAAATTGTTAATTACAGAAATGGTGTATTTATTATCAAATTTTAATTAATATATTTTTTATATGTGTAAAAACACTAAAAAATCTATTTATACATCAATTTTGGTGATACTGCACCGGCTACCTCCTAGCCAAGATTTGTTTATAAGATGAATGACCCCTTTTATTACCTAAAAGGCTCAAACCCTTGCTTCCACAACATCTAACAAACCGCAGCCGTATTCACTACGTTTAAATCGATCGAAATCTCTTAAATCTATTCTGCGATACTTTTTTTTAGCTAAAGGAACCTTTCTTTTCAAGATGCACAAATTTCCATGTTTCACACCCTTTAGCATTGTTCTACAAACCTCCCATTACTTTCATTAATTACTCCATTTCTAGACTGAAATTAACCAGAGTACAATTTATCTTCAAGTGTTCCGAGATATATTCTAGCCATGTCGGGAACATAACTCATTTTTAAAAAACAAATCATCATCATAAATTTTGTTATTTTATATGCCTTTGACATGTGAGAATCTATATATCAGTTAGACCCAAAAGAAAAAAGAATCTATATATCAGTAACCAGAGGCGAATATATAACAAAATTTTCCAGGGGCTCAAATTGGAACTAAAATGAATCTGCTGCAACTAAAATGATTATGAGCGGTATATTTCAACCAATTAAACGGGAGCCCTTGTCCAGAATTTTATATATGCCAGACCGTTCTTGACTTGTAAGAAAAGGGATTTGCCAAGCCCATTTATATAACATATAGGCCTCCAAACCCAAAGATACTGTTATAGTGTTTCGGTCAAATTACCATTTCTTTAGTTACGTGTAATGAGTCTTTGCATACTATTTTACGTGGTTTAATTTTGTCTTTCATTTTCTCTTACATGGGCCTTTTCTCTACAAATCGTATTAAGGCTTTATAACTTTAAGTCTTTAAGCACGATACCGTGTCTTCACCCCAGGAGTAAGGTTTAGACTTTAGACTAGTTTTTAACTTTTAAGATATATAGAGAAACGTAGAGAAGTTCCTAAACGGGTAGTTGAAGATATAACACTGGAAGCAAAAAGTGCTAAAAGTTAACAAATAAGAATGTTGGGCTCAGATGGAAGATGTAAAGAGTTAAAACCAAAAAAAAAAAAGACAAAATGAAATTGAGACAATGACAAGAAGAAAATGGTGAGTGAAGTTGAAAAGAAACAAATTTGTGTTTTGTACCTTACTCCTTTCCCGATTATTCAATCTTTTTTTTGCTTTTCAAAATCAACCTGCATCAAATCTTCACGCTCTTAGTTTGATAAGATCATACGAGTGACAAAAGAAGAAGGAAATATCTCAACCACCAAAGTCTAATCAAGGGCCCATTTATGGTAGAAAACAAACTATTTTTTTAAAACGAAACCCTTATAGTTTGGCTGATAAATTATCAATCACAAAAGGAAAAAAAAAATATGATATTAAAAGTGATACTATTATAGTTTTTTCTTACGAGTTTATAGTTGTTTATTTCCTACATTAGCTAATTTGTTATTGTTTATCGTTCTCTTTTTTTAATTTACAAAAACTTACCGTCTTATATCATTAGCTGGATTCAAATATTCCTAAAAATCTGGTTTAAGAAGACTGCCACCCATTACATTGAACAAAAAAAGTTGGTTGTGAGAGCTCTCATGGACCTGCAAAGACGTGTGATTACTAGATAGAATTAGTGCTATTAGCCCAAATAGTTATAATCTGAATGTGCTAATACATTTTAATTTCTTGTTTTTTTGTTAATATTATCATTTTTCCAGACATACCCATGTGACCCATTGACTCCTTGACCAGACATATCCTGTTTGTCAAGAAATATATACTATAACATTTGTTTGACTACAATTTGACGAAGTTGTTACTACCATAAACTAATTTGTTATATATTACAACCTCTTCGATAACACGACCATATAGAAATATATGATAGCTTCCGGTTTTACTCTTTAGATAACTAATTTGCATTATAGAATATGTTTTGCGCGATTATAATCAAACATTGCTCCTTTCCCTCCACCGCCGATAACTCGTCTTTAACTTTGATCACACCGACACACTGAAACGGAGGCTTTAGCTTCTTCTTTTTGTTTATTCTGTTCCTCTATGGTTGTACATTTTTCTCTTTACATCTCCGTCGGGTAGCTAGAAATATCAATTTTTCTGCCTAATAAATTGCATCCATTTAATTCCCAACGCTACAAAAATTGCACCCATCTTGGGAATGTAACTCATGATTATGATCTTTTCAATGCATACATTTGTTGTTGGACCACTCCATTATTTTATAAACAAATCATACATTTAAAATTTGGACCATATTCTTAACTAACCGAGGAATAAACAGAGAATATATCAAAGGAACGTGCATGTGACAATATACCTAAACCAGTAAATCTAAAACATAATTGAGAAAAAATGTTATATATATACGTACTGCCTACCTAAAATAGGTTCTTATATGAACTTTTCTTCTTGTAAATTACAGACACCGTATTTAGGTATTTCGTTGAATATATTTGCACATAACAGCTATTTCATTTTAATAGTATATGTGAACAAAAAAGAAGAACAAAACAGAGACATAGATAACGACAGTGACAGAGACTCACTCAAAATACAAATGAGCCAATGACACAGCACGCCCGTCAGATTCATCTTCCCTCCGTTTGCTCCAGCTCTCCACTCTCATTAAAACACACAGAAAGAGAGAGAAAGAGAAAGAGAGAGAGTGATATCGATGGAGTTTTCTGAATATAACACTCTCTGACCTTCTTGTCATATCACAAACAAATCTCTCACGTTCGTTTTTCCTCGTCGGAACATTCTCTTTCTTCTTCTTCTTCGTCTCGGTTTTCTTTTCTGTATGGGTTGCCGAGATATTCTGTTGACTTTCTCCGTCGCTCTCTTGCTCATCTCTCTGTTCCAGATCTGGCTTTTCCGGGAAGGACAAGTCCGGGAACTGTCGGAAGACAACCAGCTCGGGAAAGACGGAAATGCCCTCGTCTCCAAGAACAAGAAGGACGACGACGATGCTCAACGGCTCTTCCAAAGGTACTTCAAGGGATCATCTTTTGGTCTAAACAACAACAGCAACACTCGCTTTGAAGATTCTGATAGAAAGATCCCTAGTTCCCCAGATCCCCTCCACAACTAGTTAGTTCCTTTAGCTTCTTCTATTCTTTTATTTTCTTCTTATCTTGTTTACTACACCACTTTTTGTCCAAATGAATCCTTGTTTTCACCTCACTTTCTTTGTATGTATTTCTTAAATTGAGGGCATTTTGGTTACTTCACCTTGGAATAAAAATTGTTAGCCGTTGTAGTTTGTAGATATTAAAATCATGGCATGGGTTTGCTGTTTCTCCAAGCTCCCTATACAATTTATACATCTATACAGTTTATTAGTTAGAGCAAATCTATATATGATAAAATATACATTCTTTAAACTAATGAAAGAAAATCTCCTTAACGCTTTTTCAGTAATCAGTTATCTATATTTGTCTCGCTCCATTATGAGTAAAACAATAGTTATTTGTCTCTTGTTTATAGGCTTTGTCCTTATCATCAGGGTCTTCTCTAGGTTTGCAAAGGTCCGCATTCAGAAAAAAGTTAGACCATTTTGCTATGAAAGTCATATCTATATATATTTTTTAATTGTGATATTATCAGTTATTCATTCATCATATATATTTTATTTTCCAGAGATCATCACACTTTAATTTGGTTATCTGATTCATTCACATAATCACATTCCGTCTTCTATTTGATTAATATTCCAAAGTTTCTTTCTAGCTTAGAAACATTCAGACATCCATACTAAACTCCCACGAAATCATAAAAACCTTACGTTTTTGAACATACATGTACGTCGTATACCATTTTTGGAGATTTTATCAATACATTTTTCTCGTTATTTTTTTATATATTTGTTACTGTTCTTACTAGTTTCATCAAGTAAAAAAAGAAAAACAAGTACGGCTAAGTCTTCTTGGGAGCAGTTTTCTATTTAAAAAAAAATTGTAATCCTAACTAAAAACATAAAGAAACAATAAAAATATAAACGATGAATTAAAAAGCCATCATTAACTCCCACAATATCACCAAAATCCTTTTTTTTATCATACATATTACACGTACATAAAAGAAAAAAAAATTATTCCTCGGTATCTTCTCCACTGGCATTGTCTTTTCACATGAAAAAAACATTTAGTGAGATTAAGGTAAATAGTTTGTGAAAAATAAGCATTGATTGCCTGATAATAAGTCCTAATGAAGCAGAGACGTTATTTTTAGTAAGAAAAAGTTGGTTTTGATTGTGTTTACCACTAGATAATATATTCTAGTCCTTATGAATCACTAAAATTCAAAAGAGAGAATAGGATTATAAATAATTGAATGACCAAAATGGCAAAACTTCTACAGGAAAAAGAAAAGCTAGAGCCTAGAGAAGAAGACGCATTTATAATTTATTCGAAGAAATAAGGCTGGGCAGCTAATTAATATTAAGGGCTGTCGTGACGAAGGACCTACCCTACTTTTTTTTCCTTCACGTAGGACACATTTAAATTGACGTAAAAATTTGTCGCTGAACGTTAAAAAATCATCCATGATAATAAGGGAAAGGAAAAGGAAAAATCTCGATGAGACAGTAACGAAAAAGGTTAACTAGTGTTCAACATCGCATCACTTATGATATCAAAAAAGAAAAAGCATCACATCTATACTAGGAGTAAAAAAAGTATAAACAACCTGATAACTGATTAGCATAGAACCCTGGTCCATGGGAATTGGGACATGACGACCAAAAAAAGAACCATGTACGTGTGAATTCGAGAGTTCGAGGCGTGTGGGCGGGATAGTGACTCCTGTGAATGGATCAATGCGTTAGATGGGATTGGGCGATGGGCCCAGTGTCAAAGTAACTGTGCAAATAATTGTATAAAAAGATAAGGCCACATACCACACAATTTTTGTTCAATAGACAAGAAATCGGCACCTATAGGCTAGAGCCTGCACCAAGCTCAAGTTCATGCAATCCTCTAATGACTAACTCCAGCATGTACTCTCTTTTTGTTTGGTTTCATATATTCGTATTGGACCCAACCAGGGGAGGATGTAGATGGATTTTGTACTGGGTGTACAATTGAAAATAACAAAAAAAAGAAGAAGAAGTGAATGAGGGAGGGACTCAATCTTGGGGTTTGAGGGATGTACAAATGGATTTTAACCATATCACCTAATATAAATATATAAAGTTTTTTTTTACCATATTTTAAATAAAAATATTATACTGCATGCACATAACTATAACACTGTCTTCTCCCCTGGACCCAACTCTATCTTCTTAGATGATTAATCTAAAAGCATGGTATCTTTGCATGTCTCTTCAAATTTTCCACCTGCCACAAAGGAAAACAACTAGCATAGTGAAATAAAGCCCTTAGACCATGATCAACCATGGATCTTAGACTAGATTCTTAGTATAATTAAATTAAAATTTAAATCAAAAAGCTAATTAACATGTAGAAAGGTATCTTTGTGAAGACATTTTTCACCAATTTAAGATCTATATCTTAGAAAAACGTGGCAAATTTTAATTAGACAGAAATATTTATTAAAAAAAAGGAAAAAAATGATTAGATTTTGTTTGGTCTCTTCGTCTATCTGCTCTCTCTTCTCCATGAATCATTCTTCTGGAATCTCTTTCTCCTCTATACTCTTTTGTTCTATACTCTTTCTTCTCTCTACTTGGCGCACGGAATTATGTTTTTAGTTGTAGTTATTAGTAGGTAAGTTTAATGGCAGCCTAATTTTGAGTTTTTCTTTCCATGAAAATCGAGAGATCAAAATTGTTAAATTCTCTTACTGGTATAATACAGTTGTCATCCTGATAATTGTAGATTCATGTTCTTGATGCTCATTCGTATTCATATCACGTTTCCATTGTAGAAGTTCTATATCTTTTTTTTTAAGAATTCCTAATAAGATCTTCCTTTGGAGCATATAAATCTTAAGTTTATTATCAAAGATTCTTAACATCAAATTTATGACTAAAAAATAATTAAAACTTTTTAATAAGTTCTCCTTTGATCATGCTCTTAGTGATTGACTTAATTTTTTTAGCAATTTCACCTAAACATACAAAACGAAGAGGGCCGAAGTGAGTCCGTTCATAACTGGGCTTTAATGTATTTATGGATGAAAAGCTGAAAACCAAATTTTACTTCCAATCACCATTCATTACCCACTGGTCCAAGAAGCGTAGTCTTAAATTTTTTTGGCGAAGCCCAAGTACGTACGAAACTATTTATGGGGTACAGGTTCAGATCGCCCTAGGCTTAGTGGAAGTAGGAAGTCGCATACTCCACGTAGGAGTCCATATATTTGCTGTTACTTATTTGGGATGAATGGGCTTGAGGTCTGTGTCATCTGCGTGAATTCTTATATATCGCTTCAACCTGATCTCATTTTGCGTGGGTAATGTTTAAGTTCGCTTATAAGTCAATTGCCAATGTCCAATAGTATAGTAATGATTAAGAAAATAAAGAGAAGTAAAGATATTATGTAAGGGTCCTTATGAAAATATCATAGGATAAACGGGGGATGCCAAACGGGGTTTTATCAAAATGACGGTCCCTCACGTTTTGGAATTTACTCATTTCGTTTAAAGATGAATTTTAAAAATTAAAAAGACTTTTTATAAGACAGGAAAGGACCACAAACATGTCATTTCAGTTTCCAGCCCAAAAAGCCAGCCACGAGACACCTTCTCTTAATATGAATTAAATTATTACAAAATTCCAAAACTTCAATTTAATTTGGTGGGTCCAGACGTCCAGTTGCCCATTCAATCTTGGTAAATCTCTCTTTTGATTTGGTCCAAATAAGACGGGATTCACAAATCACAGCTTTTTTGTTTGTTGAATTTGTCCAAAACGAATTCTGTATTTTTATTTTTATTTTTTTCAGACGAGTTCTAAGCCAAAATCCGTATTTTCTTCAAACCGGTGATCCTACATGGATGTTTCATTCTTCTCTTCGACTCGCCACAAATTCTCTATTTTGGCCAAAACTAATTCAAAATCTTAAAGTTCCTTCATTATGAGAAACGATTATTGTGCTTGTACGACCTTAAATTTCTTAAACTAAACCATCGAACCAAACGTTGCCGTTTAAGGAAAGAAATATATATTTATCTATCTCTCTCTTTCTTTTATTTCTCCTCGCTATGCTTTGTAGACTTGTAGTATAGTAAATCTTTTGGTTCATCAAGTGTGAACAACAAATAGGATTATTTCTTGTGTTTGTATTCGATAATTTAATCAACTTGATGTAAAGGATATACATATATTCTTTACACTTGCAAGTTTTGGTGGTTTTGTTTAAGATTGTCTACATTGAATGCGATTCATTAGTATACTTAATCTTGGAGTAATTTTATGTTTTTTATGGGTATCATTTGTAGAGATAGAACAAATTCATGAATCATGATCATATCTTTAAAAGATTTAAATATCTTTATTGTAAATGTATCTTGTCTCGCTGAATTGTTCCAAACGAGATGATTGTTACTCTACTTTTTTGAAGGATTTTTATTTTTAAAGGAAGACACTTTTTAATTAAAAAGCCTTTCTAAAGTTTTACTTTAGTGTTTTTAAAGAAAAATAAAACCTAAAGTATGATATTTTTGAAAATGTTTTTAAAATATTATATTCTTCAATAATACATTTCATAAGTACGTACATTTTATCTACTATCCAGAAACTGTAACAAGAGAAGCGGCAAATCGAAGGTTGAATATGATAAGTTACAAAGCCAATGCCTCTCTAGGCTCCTTCGTGCGGACCCAACTCTCAGCTACACAACAACATCCGACGATGTGACTTCTACATCTTTTAGTTGTGTCCTGTCTTTTTATGAAATGGACCTTTTTATATCATTAAAAAAGAAACAAAAATGAAACGATTTTTCTGAACTTTGAAATTTTCTTTAATGTATTACCCATACTTTCTTAAACAGTACTACGTAGTAGCTTTAGATAATCATATTTTAGCACTTCCAAACAAAACTTCTTTGAAATTATCCATCTAACCAAAATGTTAAGCGCCACCAAAAGTAACATTTCTTATGTACCACATATTTAAATCAATAGTGGCTCGTCGATAATGATATATGAGGATATTTTGTATAAGCGATGATAGATCTAGTTTTGTCCGATATACGCTTGTGTGGTAGTTAGTTGCCAGTTTCATCTTAGCTAGAAATTAAGAAGGAATTGAACTATACAGAAAAATGCTACACAAATTGATAGGGACCACGTATATCTTGGTTCATTGTGCTTAATGTAATTGGTCCGGCCATTTTCGCGTTGAAATCCCAATTCCGATTTTTTAAAAATAATTTAGTGGTCCAAGAAGTAAAAAAATGAAACTGTTTTAACTATTTATTATTTTTGAAGTTCTCCTGAACGACGAACAGTCAGTTTTGGTTTGTTACTTTGTTAGCATTTTTCAGTGTGGAGAATAAGTTTCCAGATCGGTCAGAAAATGTTTTTGGCTTCAGCTCAATTTTGGGTCAGAAAAATAACCAAAATATAGATAATTATTTAAAATTTAAATGAATTGTTGATACAAAGGGTTGGGCAAAACAAATTAGTTCTTACTGGAATTTGTGTTAGGTTTGGCTTGATTACATTGAAATTGGCACCGGTTTTAGTTTTCATCCCGTTGTTCCAGATAGAAGTAACGGGGGTGATATACATGTTTTGAGAATACCCAATCAGTTATGCTCCTTTAATTTCAGTTTGAGAGATAAACATGTTTAAAGTGTAGTACTTTTTACAATCAAAGTGCCTTGTCACATTATTATTACCAGATAATATATACATCAGCTCTATCCATACAAGAAAGTCACATTATTGATTTTCCTATGTACATACCAAGCGAGCAAAGCACAACAAAGTGCAAAAAAAAAAAACTTCTGGTGTTGCAGAAGAAAAAATGTTCACCAAAAACTTTCAATTTTTTTTTTTTTTTTTTTTTGAAAAAAGGTAAAGTGAGATATAGCTAGAATATTCAGTAATTCACACCTAATGGTGAGTTTGCAGCAGAAATAGCAAGCGAAGCTCTCTTAACGAATCTTCCTTTCATTCGAGGTCTTTTCTCTGCATTCAGTTTACGTACCTCGTACCTTATCTTCTTCGAAAACAATCTCGTCCTCCTCTTCTCTCTGTACCTCGATACCCTAGCTTCTCTTCCTCCATCCCCAAACCCACTTGAAGGTAAACATCCACCAACGTAATGCTTCTGATGACTTTCTCCTCCATTTTCCCCCTGAGAAATACAATTTCAACTCTAGTTGTTAGGATCCTTCATCTAACTTGGACCCAAAGTAATATATAAGCAGCATGGACTAATGTATTCAGTTGACATCCTATTAAAGGAAATTCACTTTGATTTATAAATAATGAGTTTCTATAACATACCATGGAAACAACTGGCCAATCGCTGATGTCTATGTCTCGTTCTGGTGCCTCCCCTGATGTCCACGGTGGACCTTGGCCTCCCCAAGTGGATATCACCGAGTCGTAGTTTAATCTCAGCATCAGAACATTCTTTTCCTCTTCCTCCTTCACCTTAATACATTCACCACTGCTTCTTTCAACATTCTTTATTGTCTCTTCTTCGTATGTGTTGTGTGACTCATAATCAAAGCTCAGCTCAAACGGCACCGTTTCATCCCGGTCGTCCCGATCATCATCGCAGCATATTCCCACGTTCATGGCTTTTGTTTCTTCTCCTTCTTCTTCTTCTATCTCGTCTTTCTCGACTTTAAACATTTCTGTATTAGATAACCCTAGTTCCTCAATCGCATAAGACTCTGTGTCTAACCCGCGACCGAGTAGAGTCTCCACGTCAGCAGCGAACTCCTCGAGTTCCATGTCGGTCGGGAAAAAACCATTTAGACAACTTTCGGCGTTGTCTTCGTCCTCCTGGTCATCGATCATAACACCATTTCTCATAATAGGAAACTCGATCTTCGGCTCAACAACATCGCTTAAGAATTGCTCAGCCACCATTGGATCGAGAACGGGCACTTGACAGATCAGCTGCTCTTCAAGCTCATAGCTATCCGTCTGATCCTCCGCACCAATCTCCGGCACCAAATCATGAAATATCGACAAATTGTTCTTCTTACCAGAGCCACGTGGAGTCCGAGCTTTACGAGTGAACCCGTGATGCCACGTTGCAGCTTCTTGCGGAGGAGAAGAAGCTGAGTGGTTGTGGTTGCTATACTTTGAGGTCGCCGGGCTGGCCGACTTCAAACGGACTCTTTCGTGCCGGCGAGCGAGAGGATTCGCTGAGTGGACCAAAGTGTCGCAAGATTGGCATAAGAAAGCATCGTCAGCGGCACAGTACCACCGTGCCCGCCTCTTCACGCAGCTGTCGCAGGCCCTCGCCGTCTTAGCTCCAACAGCATTCGCTAAAGTTTTCATCTTTTTACGAACTCGAGGAAACCAACATCAACAACGAGAGAGCACGGGTGGCTTGATCTCGAACTTCAATAATTGAATCTTTTCTTCAAATTATTGCTCTCTGCAAAAAGTTAGATGTAGTGTACTCCTAAAAACTGGGGTATAGTATTGGGCAATGAGGGTTTGAGATTAGGAGGACATGTCCCGCATGAAGTGCGTTCTCTTTTGTCAGTGGATTTATAAGTAATAAAATTTTATGCACTTTTTGGGTGTTTATGTCTTCGCTTGGGACCCACCGGAGGCCTTATCTGGATTTTCATTGGTTGAGTTCTGAAGATGATCCTTGTAATAGTGTGTTGATTGGTCAGCTTCTTTATCCACTGGATTTCTTGTGTGGTCCATCTTGTCGCTTTCCTTCCTCGTTATTTTTTTTCTGCTATTCACTTTTGTTTATTGCAGACTTTTTGTGGTTTTTGTTATTTCATTCTTTTCTGGTAGAAATGATTCCGGCCGGGTTTGTTTACATTCTTAGCTACAAAAATAATAAATGAAAAAGTTACATTACACAAGATACCTGTAAATGATTCATATACAAAATAGACACTTCTTTGAAACACTTGCAAATTAAAACTTTTTTTATTAAGTGAAAGAAAAAAACCCGAAACCTTTGCTACCCAAAAAGAAAGAAGTAACGAATACTTTTAAATAAATCCCATGTTGGTCAGTACAAAGTAGCGAAAGATACCACATTCAAAATTAGCCACTAGCTTTGAGCACTTAGTACACTGATCTTTTACAGGGTTAATTTACATATCTTTTGTTTGTTGCCGAAAAAAAATTGGAGTGGAGTGTGGTTGGTACACTAGACGAGAAATCTCTTGCAACATATGTGTGATTTTTTTGGAAGACTCTGCGGTTATGACATCCCATGCAATTTACACTATCGTGGCTAGCTACGAAATTTCTGTGATCAAGTATTATATCACTATATAGCCAAGGAAAAAAAAAAATCAAAATAGACGAAAAAAATCGTGGCCAGTCCATAACCAATATGGGGACGTTTACACGAAAAATAAAGCAATTAGAGTCCTTGTAAGGAAGCGAATATGGCCTTCGGTAAGCCACAAAATAACAACAACGTATCCGTTGTCCAGTCATTCTACATAATGTCATAATTACAAATGACCATAGATAATTCGTGGCCTTATGTGACGAATCTTTCAGAGTTAGATGCGTCAATTGTATAAGTAATTACTGAAGTTCAAATAGCCACAGGCTCACAGTTATTATTATGTTGCTAGTGGTTGCCATGCATATGATTTGGATATAAAACTAACAAGTAACGTTATAATTCTCTAAATTGTGCGAGTAAAATTTCGCTCAACCATAATATATTTTTCGAGAACTAAATGATGTAGAGTTCGAACATGGATTTTAATTGTTTTTGGATTCTGAGTGATGAAAGGATTCATGGAACAAAATATTCTATATATCAGTGTATCAAATAAAATAAAAACTCAAAACCTTGTGATGCTATTCTAATGCCGTGGAAAACACCTATTTGAAAAGGACTCATGAAATCTGTTATGTATGAACGTGTTACGAAGAACATCGCTATGACGACAACAACAGAGCATCGAACAAATTATACAACAATATCAGTGGATTTTGGAATATTTGTATTTAACTTGCTGAGCCGAATAATGCGTTGGCTACGAAATTTTATATATATATAT
>OVBI01000781.1:0-53531 GCA_900406495.1 Sisymbrium altissimum
AGAGTTCTCGACAGGGGAGGATTCCATCAAGCTTCCCTATACGAAAAGTGATGGGAGAATTGATATCGCAGGAAAGGAAGAAACGAAACTCGCTAGCGGCCATGTGTTCATGAAGCAAAATCTATTTTGAATCGATCGACTTTTTTTGAATCGATCGAATCTTAGAAAAATACATGAAACGAAAATCAATCGAATCTTAGAAAAATGAAATTCATGAAGCAAAATCTATTTTGAATCTTTATCCAAATCAAACCATTTTCCCATACAAGGATCTGAACTATTTTTAATTGGGATCGTATCACAATAGAAGATTAGAAGCAAATTTGATTTAGTGCAATCGTCATAAACAGACGACGAGACGGAGAAAAAGGAGCAAGAAATTTTTTTTTTTTTAATTATGTTTATATTTAAGTTAAAAATTAGAAAAATTGGTAGGATCCATATTTTGATTGGGTGGGTGGGTAGTTCGACTTGATTTTGGCTGGATACAGTAAATAATAAAATTCATTAAGGACAATATTGTATTTTCTTGCGTTTCGATTAAAAACGAAAATCAAAAAGAAATTAAATTTTAAAACAAGGACATTTCAGATTTTTTTAGTGTACGGAGAGTCATACCAGATTAATGTCCCTCTCATTGTTCTAATAGAGTTTCTGTTTTTTTTTTTTTTCTTTAATGATTTTTTATCTATAAAATGAAAAAGAAGCATTGAATTAAATGGAGTATCACTATGCTAAGTGATTCTTTTCTTTTCTGTTCATTTGCAATGGACCACAACTTGGAAAGTGTATCTGAAGAGAAACTTTAAAATTCGGTTTAGAGTTGTATGTGATATGGTTTGAATAGTGTTATTCCATTCTGTAGTGTAATCATCATCCCCTAGTATCCCAAAAATTAGTGGTTCCCAAATCTGCATGGAGGAAAGACAGTTGAAGAAGAGATGTTAGCGAGCCTCTTGCGTATCCAAACACAAAACGCAAGCATTATTCACGTTTGCATTCCATGACAGCAGTCTATTTTTTATTGGATTTAAGTATTTAACCCATAAGAGAAATGCGTATTTTATCGTTACGTGAGTAAATCAAACTCCTCTATTCCAATCATAAATGGGATGAGCTTCATGGATTTTATTCCAATTCTTTTGTCTCCATAGCGCAAAGTCTTCCTCTTCTTACACTACGACGATTTTTAACCTTTCAATTTAAATATTTTGAATAGTATAGAATTATCGTGTACTATTCAGACCTTTTTTTAAGAAATTATTTTTCTAAAAAATAAATCTCTTATATACAAGTTCCCTATTTCTGATTGTTACTGGAAAAGAATTTATTTTGTCAACTAGTGGAATGCAAATTTGAAAAGAAAAAGCCATCCAAATCTATCCCTTCACAAAACCAATAAGTAGAAAACGCACTATCTATGTCTTTGATATGTTTGCATGATTCGTCCTGTGACTCATGTCTAACATCACAGCTTGCAGAAAAAAAATTATACAACAAAAAAACAGGTGTGATTCGTACGAGCATATTGTTATCATATGATCATGAATTATTACACGTTTCAGAATATAGATATAAAACTATGAAATATGCTATCTAACTAGAAGAACTAAAAAAAATAAAAAACTAGATAAAAACAAAACGAACAATAAGTATCCTTATATATAAAAGAAGAAGAACTCTCTCCATCTTTCTACCACGTGGCTACACCGTTAAACGACACGTCTCTAAATAAAATGACGTCGTTTCCGCTTTTCTAAACCTGCAAAATATTTACCTACATGGCGTCTCCGAAACCTTACCGTTCTCTGAAGAAGAAATCAAACGACGTCTTCTAATCCTCCATCGCCATTATCATCTCTTCCTTCTTCCTCATCATCTTTTTCGATCCATTTTCGTTCTGCTCTCTTCGTTGGTGATTCTTCATCTCCTGCCTCTTCTTATTCTTCTCCTGATCGGTGAGTCTCTCTCTTAGATCTCTAGATTGAACTGTTTTGATCCTTATTGAATTAGATCCCAAGATCTTAATCCTTTGATTGACTTCTTTTCCTCCTCCTGATGAATGTGATTCCTGGAAAACAGAGAACTAATAAAGTATCCATGATTTATCTGTTGTATAATTGAATCCAAGTTTTCATTTTTTTTAGTTTAGGTTAGACCTCATGTGTTGTGTTTTGAGTACAACTTTTCTCAAATCTGTTATACCTTTTTTTGATTCTCTTTGTTAGCATACATGGTTTCTGCAGTTCTCTCCAACCATTAACACTGATGTGATTAACTGATGTCGGATTAATTATGCATTCTATGAAGAGACTAAAACTAAAGACGTCAAGCTGTTTACATGTATTCTGAAACATGTGAAATTACATTCATCTACGTTCACTTCACTTGTGGCAGTTTAGACAGTTTAGAATTTTAGACTGACTGTTTGTATTTGTCTTATCAGACACTACAGACAATGCCTCAAGCTTATTCCTCACACCAAATTCTCTTTACCCAAGATATGGTTACTCGCTGCACAATTTGAAAACAGGCAAGAATCTCACTGGTGCACGCAAGATATTAGGAAATGCGATTGAGAAAGCTCCAAAAGATAGGTAAATTTTCACAGTAGTTTTATCTGGAAATGGTTTACACTATTTCTCATTTCTCATGTTCTTACTTACTGTTTTGATTATTTTTTTTTTCTGCAAAACAGATATTCAAGAATTAGGTTGAGCTCGAACTCAAGTTGGGAAAAATAGATAAATGTAGAAAGTTACACGAGCGGTATTTTGAAAGTTCTCTTGAGAAACTGCTATGCTTGGAGCAAGTACTCTGAACTGGGGAGTTCCCTTTCTGAAACTGAATGAGCTACATCTATTATTCAACTTCAATATCTCAGCGTCCTCTGACATACCCGAGCTGCTATGGAAGGTTTTTTTTTTTTTTAACAGCCTAATGCATCAAACAAGTGATTGAAGATTTCTCAGACGTCTGAACCGATTGACTTTGATTTCTTTTCGCATAGGTGATGGTGTACTAATCCATCTTTTAAAATTGATGGTTATCGATCATATGGATCATTGATCTTTTTATTCTTGTTTACAGATATTTTACTTCATTGGGTTTGAGTTTTTTTGCCTCGACTCAGTGGTTAGCGTCTGGGTTATTCGGGTATTTACTTCAACTCCCATCACAAAATTAAATCCCATCACATACACTAACCATAGCGTTTATAATCTCAAATCGTGTTTTTAACATTTGAAGTATTAGGATGGGTTTATTTGTGTTTGAGCAGCAAGTGTATATGTACTTCCGAGGCAGCGGGCAACAAGATGAGCTCAGACGAGAAGCGGCGAGAGGAACCCTGAGAAACGGCGTATGAGAGCTTGTAACATTCTGGTTTGTGTATGTAACTGTTTGTTTCCTTTTCTAGATTTTGTCTTCACGTCTCCTTCTCTCTTTGCTTTGTAAGCAAAAAAATTTCTTTTTTCATTTATGTCATCTAAATTTGTTTGTTCAAAAGTCAAGATTTCAGATTCATATATTATTATATGATCTTAAATGTGTCCTTACTAATTCTGTTACTCGCTCTGTAAAATTATCGAGTTAGCATAAGGAGAGGCAACTTGATACCATTTATCCTCTACAAAGGAAAAAATAACTCAAACAGCCATCCTCTTACCTCGGTGACAAATTATTTGAGCCAATTATATTCTAACGTAATAAAACTTGAGCTCAACTAAAAAATTTATATGCAAATACAAGGATATGATGAGGATCGGATTTTCAAAAACCTCCTACATTTGTCAAGCTTTTTATTGCAATAGCTTTAGTGCTTAAATTACATTATAACTAAGTAAAATTCAAAAAATCATAAAATTGATGAGCTTTCAAACTTTAACCACACAAAACTGTAATTACATTAATATAAAAATTAACGCTTTACTAAAACTGATTTAACCAATCAAACCATTTAAAAATATACAAAAACAAAAATTCGGCTATTTTATCTCACGGACATACATCATTTAATATAAGAGAAAAGCCAATAAACATTTGTCTAAATGATAAATACATTACAAAATCATAAAAAAATGCCTATGATAAAAAAAATTTGTTTGATAAGTGAATTAAAATGATTAAAAGAAAATTTATAGAAAAGATTTCAAAAATACAACAAAGAATAAATTAATAATCAAAAAGTATATAAATTTCATAAAAATGAATATAATTAAAGATAAATATATTTAACATAATTTAGAAAATAAATAAATAAAAACCCGCGCGTAGCGCGGATATTCACCTAGTTCACTATAATTTATAGAAGTGATTTCAATTAAACAAATTTCCACGCATTGATACATCAAACACGTGGATAAAATTATCTTCCATCACTAGGCTAGTATGAAAATTAAAGTGTGGTCCTTAAAAGAAAATATTCACCTGTGGCCTGAAGCTAATGCTCCTTTCGCCTCATGGCTGGGACGGGCCTGTAGACGACAATGGTGTCCATAACGACAGTACTATTTGTCCCATTCAATACAAACAACTTTAATTAATGGTTACAACACATGGAAGTTAGGTTCAAGAAAGAAAAAAACAACACATGGAACTTTAATAACGTTCTCATTAGCTTCTAGATATGTAGTTTTATAGCCTCCGATAATTGATCTACATCTTCGCCTACGCTTTCTTAAATGTATCTTCGCCAACACATGGACTACATTATTTTATTTGTTGCTAGCTGAACTTATCGTATATACAAATTGTATTTCACACTAGGGAGTAGGGACAGATATCACAAAAATATTCAAGTTCTGTAGGTAACCCATTTTCGGAAGCTTTCAATTTAAGGTACAAGAAAAAATACTGATATGAGATTACAAATACAAAAAGTAAATAAATTATTCCTATGATAACATTTTCTGTTTCTTTTTTATTTTCTCTCCTTATTTTACATATAACATTACTATCTCCCTCCAATTAACAAGCAGAGCCAGCTTCTACCAGCTTGTGGAGTTTATTGTTTCTCAATCTCTCTTCATAAACTTCACTTCCTTGCATCTCTTTCTCATACCTGAATCATATATTATATAAACATTAAGTTAAAATTATAAAGCTAAATATTTATTTCTAAGTCATAGCATATAATTAAATATTGGATTCATGGTCGTCTAATAGTTCGGGAAAACAAATGCATTTAACGTAAAATTCTAGAAAAAGTATGTACCTTGGTGGCATAGGAATTAAAGGAGATAGAATTTTTACAAGCTTAAGAGCTTCTTCTTCAGTATTCGCAATTTGGTTGAAGCAAAAGTATCTACCACAAGCCGAAGTATCCTCAAAAACGCGAATGTGAACATCTGCTACAAACTCTACGTCTACGTAGGCTAACACACCGTTTTCATACATCTGCGCAGCTCCTGCAAATTGCATTTCCACCATAATTGGATCATAAGTTAATCATGCACATCTAACAACAAGAATGAATATTACAAGTGAATGTGTATATACCTTTGAGGTAAGACATGGTAGGTCTAGGGTTGAGCTGAGCCACTGAGGGTCCAACGATGAGCCCTGGGTTAACCGAGACCATATTGACCATACGGTCCATCGCTAGTCCCCAAGCCGCCTTCTCGGATTGTGTCTTGGCCAGAGCATGCCATAGCTGAATAGGCACACACAAGTTTTTTTTATTTAGGGAACTTCATTGTGCATTTTTGATCAAAAGTAATTTGAAATAAATCAATTAAGTACCGTTTTTAATTATGATCTAGGTGGAATCTAGAATTTTGACCTCGTTAATACTATTTCATAATGCAGTCTTACATTGAATTTAACCTTGACCAAAATTATTCTAGACCATCACATGACGAATGACAAAACATTTCATGAAGACCCAACTTTGAATTTATTGTTAAGCAAAATAATCAAAATCCGATATTGATCAACTACTTTTATAAAATACGTTTAAAAGACGCGAGTATATAACGGGACCCAAAGTTAATGGTGATTATAGGACAGAACAATCATATCAATAGTGGGTCCAATATGTTCAGTCTGAATCTCTTGGTCTTGGTCCTCTTGGACTTTTAAAAAAAAACTGAAAATTAGTTATCTGAATAAACAAAAATGGTTTGCACAAACAAAAAAAAAAGAATAAACAAAAATGGAAAAAACGTTAACAAACAAAAAAAGTAACTACAATGAAAAGAAACAAACAATTAAAAAAGGAGTTGAATTAAAACAAAATACCTTCTTTTTCAGACAAAAGCCTAGATCACTCCAACACTTCTCATCAACATCTTTTTGAGTGCCAATGTTATCTCTCCAAATTGCAGCAGTTAATGAAGAAGAGAAGACAATCTTCTCCATAGTATATGTTCTTGCACATGCCTCCACCACATTAATCGCTCCTCTCACCTCCAAATCCACTTCCTTCTCCTGAATAATTACATCATTTTAACCAAATCAGAAACAATACAGAGAGATTTCAAAGTAGTGAGTGAGATGATAAAAATAAACCAAGTAATAATGAGAAGGATTCTAACAACTTACATCGTACCCTTGAGGGCTGTCCAAGCAACAGAACACAGCGTTACAGTTGTTGATAGAACCAAGAATGCTTTGGTAATCCAACACATCCACATCGCAAACCACTAATCTCTCTTCTGTAGCTTGCATGTTCCTGATCTTCTCTTCAATCATACTCTCCCCTATTACCAAAATCCTCATTAGATTAGACTATGAACAGAGCTGAGAGAGAGAGAGAGTAAGAAGAAACAGAACCATCTTCACGAAATTTCCCAAATCAATGGGAAAAAACTATATATCTAAAACTTGAAAAAACCGTATGGTAAAAACCTTTAACACTGGCTGTACACTTTTGCCTCGAATCAATAAAGAAAACTTGAAAGAGT
Source organism: Sisymbrium altissimum (assembly GCA_900406495.1). Classification (NCBI taxonomy): domain Eukaryota; kingdom Viridiplantae; phylum Streptophyta; class Magnoliopsida; order Brassicales; family Brassicaceae; genus Sisymbrium; species Sisymbrium altissimum. Next base: position 6,906 of record OVBI01000781.1, read on the forward strand.
CTAAAACTTTGACTGTATTCATAAGTGAAAACCGAACTCTATGACTCGAACAGAGAACTTGAAGAACTCAAGGTTTACCGTTTTTACGGATGGCTGCACGAACAGAGTAGCCTCTGATAAGTAGTTTCTTGAGAATCCAGAAACCCATATAAGTTGAAGCATCGAGGACACAACAACAAGAAGAGGAATTCTCTTGATTCATCAGTTTTTTTCTTTCTTCTTCTTCTCTTTCTGATTGAAAAATTTGAGGTTTTATTTTTCTTTCTTGTAAGGGAGAATGAGATGATTGAATCTGTCTTATAGATGAAGAAAGATGATGTGTGGGAAAGAGAGGAAGGTAGAAAGGAGAATGGAAGTAGTAAAATAGGAGAGAAGTGGGTGAACTATTGCATGTACTTGACATTAAGACCAAAAAATAATAATAATAATAATTACTAATATTGCATGTTGCACGCGCTCCTCCCCCAGCTACCAATACCATCTTCATTCTTCACCATTATTTTTACTATTGACTATGTTTTTGGTAATTTATAAAATTGTTTTAAAACGGAATAAATGGTTGAAAGGAACGCAAAATAAACATTTTAAAAGGATACAAAGTGTGTAAATAATTCTCAACCATCCATTTTTGGTGTATATAGGCCGTCCCAGCCATAAGCGAGAGAAGCATTAGCTTCAGGCCACAAGGTGAATGTTTTATTTTAAGGACCACATTTTAATTTCCATATTAGCCTAGTGATAAAAGATAATTTTATACACGTGACTAATGGATCAATGGGTAACAGATTTATATATTTACATATTTGTTGTCTTTTTCTTGTTTTTCTTTTGACATTTTTACATTGATAGCATTGCTGTTATAGAAATTTATTTCTTTTTTTTTTAAGTCGTAGTTTTACTTATATTTTCCTGAGTTATTCTTCTGATCTATTTATCATATTTTTTATTTTTTTTTATTGTAAAACCATATATATTTAACATGCAAGAATTTTTACTCATACTTCCATTTTATCTTTCAAACAATTATTGCATTTTAAATATATATATATTTATGTATATGGTTTCCTTGGTTTTTCTCTATAATTTTATGAAGTTTAATTTTTTTTTAAACCAACAGCATCCTTTTTTATTTTTTTGTGCAAAAACCAACAGCATATAGTTTTGATTATTTTAAAAACGTAAATTAATAATTTATACTAACAAAATATTTTATAAATAAAATAAAGGCACAGTTTTATTTTGAACTTAATTTTAACTTTCTTATAAACAGCAAATGAAGGAGATGCAACATTCACATAATAACATTACCAAACTCTTATAAAACAAAATTAACGAATGAGAAACATTTTTTTGGAATACACAAATTTGTTATTGTTTGTATGAGTTTGCGGAAAATATCTTTAGATCACAGAAATGGATGTAGTGAAGTGATGACTGAGTTTAGTGATGGCTTGCATGTAGTAGGTACAGCGCACTCATACAAAATACTTTCAAGAAGGCAAAGATTCATGATCCAAGAAAAGCAGTAATCAGACAGGATACTCATTTAAGTAAGATGGAGACAAGACTCACAAGAAAATTCTGCCAATTGAAAAAAAATAAGATCAATTACCTAAACTACTCAACACATGAAATATCCACATTCAAGACATGCATCACTCGTTCAAGACTACTTACGACACGTCAAAAATTCTCATGCAAAACTAAAAGAGTCATCAGCTCTTTTGTGTAAATAGGTAATCAAACAACTATATAAAGGGACAAGGGTAAGGGTAATTATAACCTAGTTAGTGCATTTTCTTCCGTTATATTTAAGTAAGTATTAAGAACTCATGTTTTAATTATACAATTGTTTCAATGTATTAATTTACTTACTTTTGATTTTTGATTTACTATATACACAACTAACAATTATTAGTTAACCCTGACCTGGATTTTAAGAAATAAATCCTTATTTTTGGGAAATATCCTTTATATATAATTGTGGTGATTCTTTAAAAGAATTTTTGTATCAGTTGTAACAGAATACATAATAGTGAGAGTCAGCTTCACTGGCTACCATTATGAATGATATACCCAAAAAAATGAAATTTTTTTTTAAAAGTGGCTCTACTATGTCTTTGATAAAAACATACCAAACAATATCAATACAAATGAAGGTTCAAGGGAGAAGTAGGTTCGAACGTCGCAGAAAGTTAGGCCAGTAAATACACAAGTCAAACTCACTCATAGCTGGCTACTAAAAACACAAATAAAATATATAGAATCTTGAAAGAGATACTAGAATTATGTTTGTAATGATGTTATTTTTACTTTGAAAAAAGTAGTCTGTTTGATTTTTACTTTCTTGAAATTATTTTCATGCACCATTTGATATGTCGTTTAGGAATTTAGTGGCATTTGAATTTTTAATGATTATTAAAATTTTCAGATTATATTATTATTATTTTATTAATTTTAACATTTTTACTAAAATCTAGTGTTACTAGGATTTTACCCGCTCTACGTGCGGGGTAAAGTTTTTCAAACATTTGAGAATTAAAATAATGATAATAATTTTTATATAGATGATTAGTATATATTAACTGTTATTATAGTATCATTGTAGTAAAGTTGTTGTTTAATATATTATTTCTATTTGTTTGTTGTATGAGTTAATTTATTTGTTGATGTTAAAAAAATTGTATTATATGTGAATTATATTTTGTATTGGTTGGCGTTAAAAGAATTGTATTATGTGTGAATTATATTTGTGTTGATTTAGTAAATTAATAATTCAATTTTTATATGAATTAATTTTTTGTTGGTATTAGAAAAATTAAATTAAATTATATTATATATATTGTTTATTGGTTTTCGAATAATTATATTTATGTGTGTTTTATACTTTTTGTTGATTTAGTATATTAATAATTATAAATATTTTTTTATTTATTGATTATATGTTTTTTCAGTTTAATAGTTTATTAAATATTTGTATGAAATGAAATAAAATTATTCTGTATAATTGAATAACTATTTTTAATTATTAAAGGAATTAAGCAAAAAAAGAAATGAATTTCTTGCAATAAACACATTTGGGCCGTGATTTGGGTTAGAATATAAGATACAATAATAATTTTTAGTTTAAAATTAAATTACGGGCTTCGAATAAGCTGTTTTATTTTAGTTTGATTAAGTACTTTTTTGCGCGAAACCTAACTATATCCGAGGATTATTATTATTTTGTTTTTCTGAAATCAGCTGATAAACATCAGCCACAGAAAAAAAGAGAAGATCTGTGGCGCCGATCAAAAGAAAATATCTTCTTCTTCTTCTCGTGTATTCACTGATTTCTAAATCGGTATTTTTTTTGTAATTCTCGTGCTTTCTCTGATCTTAAACTCACAACTTTGAAATCTAAGTTGTTTCTTCTTCTTCTTCACTTCACTTACTTTCTCCGAAAAAGAGAAAACTCGATTAAAAGGAGAAAACAAAGAGTTAACTGCATGTGGTCTCCGATCAATTCATAATCAGCAAACTGTATCATCTTCTTTTGGTTTTGGTAAATCTCAACCTCCGTTCAACTATCTTAATCATGAAGTGACAAATCGACCATCGATGCTTTTTCTCATCAAAGTTCGAAATTGGACTCTTATATGAGTTTTCTATTGGAAATATGGGAATGAAATTCTAACTCACATCCAAGCTGGTGCCTCGAAAGTGTTCTATCACCGCACCAGCCAAAGGCGCTGATATCCCAATCTATGTTGTGTGAGTTAATGAGCAAGACTATTCTCATGACGTAGCTAATATCATCAGGTTCGTTTAAACAAAACACTTCCATTAAGACAATAATTAGTTGTTAAGTGTATTCATACCTCATTTTTGGTTGTCTTGGCAGTAACGCATCTTGCACCACAAACTGTCTGGCTCCCTTTGCGAAAGTCCTGGATGAAGAATTTGGGTACACAACTCACTGAATTTGGAAGAGAAGAGGGTAAGCCATTCTCAATTAAGAATTTGTGAGTTAGGTTTTTTTTTTGTTAGTAGATAATTCAGAATCGTCATATAGCATTTATATAGTCTTTGTAGATTTAGGGGTATATTGTGTTAAAGAAATATCTCAGTCCGTGTTTTTTGGATTTTTAAAATACATAATCGTAGATATGAAGAGATATACAAATAAGATATTGTGTGAACAGATTGAATGCGAAGATATTTGGATTTTAAAGTCAATTTCTTTTTTGAATGTTAGTTAATACATATAGATATTTTAGGTGTTATCTAAGAAAAGAAATGAGATCGATTTGTGAAATATTTCGTGGTTAGTTTCTTTTTTTGTTCATGCGTCAGAATCTTCGGAGATTTTGAAACTAATATTGGTATATAAACTGAGATTTAGGAGTATTATCTTGGTAACTAATATATTTTCGCCGAGATTTTGGTAACCAGTAAGTTTACTTCTTTTGGCCACGTTTTTGTTGTGCATGTGAAGGATTTAGTTGTTTTGAATGGTTAATGGTTTAGTGTAGAGATAACCGGAGCAATTGAAGTGAAATTTATGTGGTTTGATTTAAGTAAAAACCCAGGATCCGCGTGTGTTTAAAATGGATCCGGGTCGGGTCGAGTCAAAACTGAGTTAACTCAGTTTTTTAAGTACATTTTTAGCCTTGTTATACTTGTTGCCAAACAGATTTTTTTTATAAAGTCAATGGCATTTTTCGTAATTAAAAGGTTTTTTTGAGTTTTTTGAAAAGTGTACTTGTCAAATAATATTAGTAAGATTGGTTTGATGATTTTTTAATTCCACACAAAATCTATTGTTATTCAAAAAGTTTAGATTTTAAAGATTTTATGATTCTATTAAATTTAGTATTATTAGGAGTTGGATTTAAAGTAATGTAACTCATGAAGCAAGATTTTGAAAATATTGTATATATCTCTAAGATTTTTAGAATTATTATTATAAATTATTTTTATAAAATTTTTAAATATAGGCAATTCTTTGTAAATCTTTTCAAATTTAATAAATCTTTCTAATTCTTAAAATCAACAAAAATTTTAGTATGTGGAGTTTAATGAAAACCATGATCTTAAAGCATATGTACGTTGTGGCAGCATTTGTAATCATATAGATTATAATCGTGTTGTTCTTAATCTACAAAACGTTTTGTAAAAATCTAGTTTGTGAAAGCGATTCCATGTGATAAGACTTGGTATTGGTAAATCTAATCTTTAAATGATAACCACACTTCGTACTTCATTATTAATGCTCGGTTGATTGTAGTTGTAAAACATAATTATAATTATAGATTTTAGACAATTTATATTGTTTCAATAAATTGAATATATTATAACGATATATTAAAAAAATATTTTAATAAATATTTGTCCACTTAATTTTCTTAACTACATTTTATTCTAAATTATAAACCTTTTTGTTTTAGTTTATTTTTATGATATTAAGCAAAGTTAAGCTTTTTATACTTTCGTAATTAAAGACCCTGATTGGTTTAACCGTTACGGAAATAGTTGCGGTTACGGAAATTTACAGAAGCGGACGATTACAATTTTAAGCGTTATTAAACGATTCATACGACTGGTGTAACAGTTGAAAACATGTGCATTTACGGGATATTTATAACTGATTGAGTAGTGAATGTACTATCGATTAAACAACAAATTAACAATATATATAACAATATAAAACATAAAATATATATTATTATAATAAAATTAATATAAATTGAAGAATTTTGGTTTAAAGATTTTATTAATATAAAATTATAATAAATGTTTAAATTTCATAATTACAATATCCAAAATTTTAAATTTTAACTTATTAATTTTTTTTGGTCGACTAATTTATATTGTAGATTTTTTTAAAAAAAAATTAAATTTTTTTTATTATTATTGTTTTTTTTAGTATTCACGTGCAAAACGCTTGTAAAAAACAGCTTTTGGATTTTAGCGGTACAAAGTAGTATGAAACGGTACAAAGCAGTATTTATTATAGTTAATAAACACCATCAACTGCTACTGTCCACTATTTTTGCGTTTGCGGGAAATAATTGGTGAACGAATCAATAACTAAATAAACGCAAGTGAACTCTCATTTTTAATAGATTAATAAAATATTATTTTCTAAAATAATTTAAAGAAAAAAGTTAAAATATTTTATTCAAAAGCTTTTAAACATTTGTTTTGTCCAAAACTCCAAAAATTCTTAATAAAACAATGAATTCACATTAAAGACTTTTCTCTGTTTAATTAAAAACTGGTTATCTTGTCAATAACAATCCAATCCAATCCTTTTTCAATCAATATTAAACAATAGATACAATTTTAGTGAGTAAATAGGACTGAATATATTATCCGTCAATTTTAGTTCGATCTGTTATTCTGTTTTAATTTCACTAACAAAATCCAGATATTCGTAATATTTCAAAGAAAAACAAATAGTAAAATGTAATATTCATAAAAAAAACAAATCAAAATACTATTTTTTGAAAAAGAATATCCAATCCATTGACATATAAAGTAATTACGTATATGTAGAAGTCTATTTATATATATTTTACCATATAAATTTGGTTGATTTCTTCTTTAAAAAGGTTACATTTTAAAAAAATCTTTAGTTTTGGGCTGCTGCAGGCCTATTTGTTTTTGTGTTGAACCAAATTAGTTTTTCTTTCTTGGACTTGAGCTCTTAAACAATATCTAGGCAAGATACAATAAAAACAAAAGTTAATCTAACATTGAAAATAAAAAATTTGTCCCCCTTTCTTTTTAAAAAGTAAACACTCTAAGGGGGGGAGGGGAGGGAGGGAGTGTGTTGAATATGTTATTTAAGAGAAGTTTAGGTGATTTGATTTTTAATGAGTTTTTGGGAAATTTTGGGTGAATTAGGAAAGTTGTGGTGATTATTATTAAATCACTCTAGAATTCTATCTAAAACCATGAGATTTGGAGTTTTATTTTTATAACAAAGAAAAATTACCAAAATATTTCTAATAACACTATTTAAAATATTTCTAATAACACTAGATTTTAAAAGAGATGTGAAAATCACAAGTTAAATAACAATGGATTTTAAAACATCTTTTAAAATTCATGTTTGAATTACAATGAATTTGACATTTTAATACAAATGACTTCAAAACTCTCCAAATCATCAATTGAATACACCCCTCCTAAAACTCCATTAAAGATTCTTCCTCTATTTTTTTTTTCTTTTTCTATTTTCACTTTTTCTATTCATTAATTTCAGAAGCCTTGTTTCCATTTTTATCACAAAAAATCTAATTGTTTTCACATCTTCATTCACTTATCATCATAAGCGTTTTTTTTTCAGAGAAGAAATTCTGATTTTAGTTTATAATTTCTTGGGTTTTCGTTTAAATTAATTATGTTTAGTATTTTTTTTTCTATAAATGCATATATTTAACGGATCAAAACGGATAATCTGCAAATATCTTCAAAAACTCAGAAAAATGGATTTTTCATACCTGTAAAGTTAGTAAAAGTTCAATTCATACCCAGACTTTCAAGTTGGTTTATAACATACCCAAACTCGTTATTTGCATTTCTTTATTCCCCAACTTAAAAATTTCAAGTAATTCCTTCATTGACCAAGAAATCGTGAGTCAATCGTTAACTGTAGCTGAGTCACCTGCTGATTTGGATTTTTTTTTATAGATTCTTTTCTTTAATATAAGTAACTAACTAAACGACTCGTGTGAATCTTCATCCCTTTGTCGACTGCATCTCCTCTCGACGCCATTAACACAATTTGGGAAGAAATTTTTGCACAGACTTGTGAGTGTATTAAGAAAGAGATCGAAGTGATGAATGTTATGATAAAATCTTGTGAGGAAAAGTTGTAATGAAGTTTAAAAAGTCTGAAGCAAATCATTACCGTCATAATAAAACGTACGTAACAAAATCTTCCAAATGTTGAAAAAAAATATATATAAAAAACCATAGGACTTCCAGACCTTAAGCAAATAAAATCCTAAAAACCAAAGTATAATAAACCATTGACGCAACTAACCAAAGCTTCCGAAATCCACAATATCAGTGCTTATACTTGATAAGTAAGAAAAGAATCATAAATAACAACCGTAGACAAAAAAAAAATCATAAACCAAGCAAGAACATCACTTGCTAATCAAAGACATACCTGTGATTCTTGGTTTGGTCCTTCTCCTTGAGAAAGAGTCAATCCATGAGATAATGCAGCCTTTTTAGGTTTTCTATAAACTGTGACACTACTATTTGAACATTTATAGGCATCATGACCTTTTATCCCACAACGTCCACAACTAATAGTCCTTCCTTCCCTGCTAACTTTCACTTTCTTCTGAAGAGACTCTTCCATGCTCTTCACTTTTAGTTTCTCCTTCTTTGGAGACTCATTTTTTCCTTTAATCCTCTTCTGCTTCTTCTTACGACCTTTAGATTCTGGCCTTATTGGTGGTTGAATTCTAGCTTCACTAGTTTTTTTTCCAAAAAAGCATGCCTGTGACTGACTCAGCAATAGTTAACGGTGGACTCACGGTTTTTATTGTCAATTTAGGAATTAGCCAAATTTTTAAGTTAAAGAGTATAAAAAACGAGAATGAAAAGTTTATGTATGCTGTAGACCAACTTAAAAGTATGGGTATGAATTGAACTTTTACTAACTATATAGGTATGAAAAAACCATTTTTCCTCAAAAACTCAGAATAAGGGGGGGTGTGTTTGAATATGTTATTTAAGAGAAGTTTAGATGATTTGATTTTTAATGAGTTTTTGGGAGATTTTGGGTGAATTAGGAAAGTTGTGGTGATTAATTTTAAACCACTCTAGAATTCTATCTAAAACCATGGGATTTGGAGTTTTATTTTTTTAACAAAGAAAACTTACCAAATCACCTTAGAATCACTACAAACCTCCTAATATCCACTATTTAAAATATTTCTAATAACACTAGATTTTTAAAAAGATGTTAAAATCACAAGTTCAGTAACAATGAATTTTAAAACATCTTTTAAAATTCATGTTTGAATTACAATGAATTTGACATTTTAATACAAATGACTTCAAAACTCTCCAAATCATCAATTGAATACACCCCCCCCCCTAAAACTTCATTAAAGATTCTTCCTCTATTTTTTTTTCTTTTTCTATTTTCACTTTTTCTATTCATTAATTTGAGAAGCCTTGTTTCTATTCATTAATTTGAGAAGCCTTGTTTCTATTTTTATCACAAAAAATCTAATTGCTTTCACATCTTCATTCACTTATCATCATACGCGTTATTTTTTTCAGAGAAGAAATTCTGATTTTAGTTTATAATTTCTTGGGTTTTCGTTTAAATTAATTATGTTTAGTATTTTTTTTCTATAAATGCATATATTTAACGTATCAAAACGGATAATCTGCAAATATCTTCAAAAACTCAGAATATTTGAATTGCCAGATATTTGAAAATTTGCATATCGAAGCGAATAGAAAAACTAAGTATTTGATTGAAATGAAACGATTAAGATAATAAAAAATTTCTGGATATCCGCTACATGCCTAGACCTATTAGCAAATATAATTTACTATCTATTCTACTAAAATATGATATATTTTGAAAAAAACCTTATCCTCATGTGTGATTTACAAGAAATGCCATTGAAAATTTTAAAATTCATTAAGGGTAATTTAGACTAAACATTTATGTAGAGTATAATAAGTTACATACACTTGATCACATATGATCATGTAGAAATTAATTACCATAAATAAAAATATATTAATTAGATATGTATCTAAACAATTTAAAATAATGGATCCCATTGATTTAATTAACTAAAAACGAAAATAATAATAATAAAACAATATATATGTACATATATTAGATATTAAATCAAATGATAAATATAATTTATTAAAATAATAAATCAGTTATTTTTATTAACCATAAAATCAAATTTTGATAAATATACGTAGGAAGTAACATAAAATTATATTTGGTAAATATCTACAGAAAATAAGTAAAAATATATTTTTATATTTTTAATTTGATATATATATATATATATATATTATTTACATAGTGAAACATAAATTTAATTATAAAAAATATTAGAAACTAAAAGTAAAAATTAATAGAATAGACAATATATCATTTTATTTTTTTGACGATAAATGATATATGGGCCGTTACTGAAAAAATAAAAATATTAAAAATTAGTCTCTAGATATATTATTCAATAATATAATGATACATGTTGATAATTATTATATTTTTAGCTATGAATTTTTATAATTTTTACTATTAAAATATCTAAAATATCTAAATAATTAATTAACATGTTTTGATAATAAAAACATTTAAGAAAACTAATAAATTAACAGATTATCAATTTTATAAATTATAATATTAATATAATAAATATATATATATATATATTTATAAATCGATAAATATATTATAAGATATGTATATATAATATTTTAATTATCAATCAACACTTTTAATTTAACAATATTCTGCACTACTTATAAATTTCAATAAAAAAAATTAATACATAATAAATTATTTTTCAGTTTTATATAACTAATATTTATATTTATAAATTTAATGATTTTTTTATTAATTAAAAATAATATCATACTGTGCATGTACGATTCTGAGTCTAGTATTATATTATATATGCACTAGTAATACAACTGGTGGGTGAGTAGTTAGCGTTTGTTTTAAGAAATTTACATTGTAGGTGACTTTTCTACTTTGATATTACAAATTAAGTGACTTTAATGTTTAAGGTAACTTTCATTTGTCTTTATTCACTTAAAATCTCTCTTTTGCCCTTTTTCTTTTATCAAATTAAAATTATTTTTATTGTAGTACATTTTATTATCTCTTTTCATATATACATTTGATTATTTTTTATATTTTAAGAAACATAAAATATGAATTATTTTATAATAAGAACTATATTTTTTTCTCTATATTTTGATATCCACTTTCATATATTTTAAATATTTAAAAATAAAAATTTGTGGACACATTGTCGTGGACATGACTGTGTTGATATCACATCATAAAAATATATAAAATACTTGGATATAACATTGTGGTTATCATATTATGGACATAAAAACGTAGATACCAAATCATGAAAATAAATAAAATACATGGACATGATAATATGAATATCGGATCGAGGACATATTGGCTTACATACCAACCCTGAGGATAATGATGTAGATACTAGATCGAATATGATGAAATAGACATAATGATTTTGTTTTCTGTGTTAATGAGTTCGTGTCCACTATACCTTGTCCACATCATGTATTGAATTTACTGTAATATTTTTACATAGACATGGAGACATGTCCACATCTATATTGGTATGCGTTTGTATATTTTATAGATGATTATCCATGATTATGTAATATCCATATTTGTCCATACCATCACAGTTTTGTAAAAGCATGTTAAAGATGTGATATTTACATTGTGTCCACATCACCATGTCCACACCATCGTATCCATGCTATTGTGTTTATACCATCATGTTCATGACTTCATATCAGATCGATGATATATTACCTTAGATATCAAACACATAGACGTAGTTTCAAGATCAAGAACATGATGATATGATGATTTTGTTTTGTGTGTTAAGAGGTTCATGTCCACTATATATTGTCCATATAATGTCTTGAATTCATTATAACATTTTTTTGTGGACATGGATGCATGTCCATAAGTTTTTATTAATAAATATTTAAAATATATGAAAGTGGATATCAAAATATAGAGAAAAAAACTATAATATTTATTATAAAATAAAAAATAAATTTTTGTTACTTAAAGATAAGAAAATAATAAAATTAATAGATGAAGGAGTATAATAAAGTTGATCATAATTAAAAACAAAAGGAAATATATATTAGGAAAGACAATAAAGAAATGAGATAAGAGAGAAAAGAAATATAGTTTGAAACCGTTTTTGAGGGTAAAAGAGATATTTTTCATCACTAAAGTCATCTAAAACAACAAAGTCACTCATTTTGTAAAACAAATTCAAAAAGTTATTTATAGTGTAAAAATTCAAACACGACTTACTATCGATTGTCCAGCTCAGATTATTTGTTTTTCATGTGAGTTTTCTTCGACTTCTTTACTTTCTTTCTTGTCTTTTCTCTTTTAAATCTCAAATCTTAACATGCATTTGTTTTCGTCCTTTTCTAATTCTCCTTTTTAATTCGTTAAAATTAAATATCAGAAAATCAATACCCTGAATAAGTAGAGTTATTTTCTTTATACCAATCCAGACCACCAGAGGACAGAAGCCAGAGTCGTCTGACAGCTCACATTTAATCGAAACTAATCAGATCATGAACAATGTGGTTTTTCTTGCCTTTTAACTAACATGTATAAAAGATTCTTGCTTACCAAAAAAAAAATGTATAAAAGATTCTTCAGTTAGACTGTGTGGAATTTGTCTGAAGAATCTTGAAGCAAAATTCATAAAGACTTCTTTCAGGTTGAAGTCATGAGTACTTTATATCGTTTAACATGTATATAAACATGTTTCTGACTAAAAAACATATTTTTTGCCTGCTTTTGATCCATCTCATGCTTCTCTATTCTGTGTTTTTTTTCTTTTCTTTCTATAGATTCATATTAGAGTTTGCCGGATATTTAATATATAGTTACTAACAAAGAAAGGACTTCTTTATTAATTGACTAATATTAAATATTTGGAAATATCCATTTTGAAAGAAATTCAACTTTTTAATTTGCAAATTTTGTGTAAACGTCTTTGGCTCGCTGCTTCATACACCTGTGAAATTAGAGCCTTGAAGCAATATATATTTTGAAGTCTGTCAAGACTCAAGACGTAGCTATGATTTGAGAATCATGTGTTTTTCAAGGCCGGACTAAAGAGGGTTCGCTGAAAAGTAACAAACACAAAGGTCCGCTTTAGTTTGCACTCAGGCAGGGAGGCACATGTGAGAATCACATCAGATTTTGTCTTGCAGTCTTTTTGAAAAATCGTTGGATATCCTCAAAAGTCACAACTAATAGCTACAAGTGGTGACATTATAGCTTACCCCTGTGTAAGGAAGAATGAGATAAAAGAATCAAACATCACCACTTGTGCTGAGGAATAAAGGGCCTGTTCTTTTGATGTTCTAGACGCAATATCTGAATGTACTTACCAACTTTTGTTCGTTTATCTCAAATTAAAAATGTGTCATGTATAGAATCAAAGAACACTTTGTAAACAAATCAAACTTGTTTATTGCTTTAGAAACTAGCTCAAAACTAAAGCTCTCTCTCTCTCAAGCTCTTGATCTCTCTCTCACGATGTGTTCTATCAAACTTGACAACTACATGTGTTTATATAAGAGCTGTTTACAATTTCCTTTTTCTATAAAGAGATAAAACCTAAATCTATCTCTAATAGGATATGTTTAGATCTTAATCCTAAACATATCATGATCTTATCTCTTCTAATCTTGTTTCTCTTTTAAGCTTAACTCAACAATCTCCCCTTTAAGCTTAAAGTCACTCTTCTTCTCAATCTTCTTCACTTCTTGTACTCCAATGAGTTCTCTCATTTCTTTAAACTTGATCCTTGCCAGCCCTTTAGTCAGAATGTCAGCTCTCTGTTTACTCCCGGGTACATGTTCGACATCTATCAAGTTTTTCTCAACACATTCCCTTATAAAGTGAAATCTCCGATGTATGTGTTTACTACGTCCGTGGAACACAGGATTCTTTGCCAGTGCTAGAGCTGATCGGTTGTCAATCCGGACCGTGGCTTTCTTGCTCTCTTTAACAATGATCTCATGAAGAAGTTCTTGCAGCCATATTGCCTGTTTGGCAGCCTCTGTTGCAGCCATGAATTCTGCTTCACAGGATGATAAAGCGACGATCTCTTGCTTTTGTGAACACCAAGTTATAGGACACTCATTAAAGTAGAAAACATGACCTGCAGTGCTTTTCCCATCATCCTCATCTACGTTATGACTGCTGTCGCTGTAGCCTATCAAACCTGTTGTAGTTCCACGTTTGAAACTTAGTCCGTGGTTAGTTGTTCCCTGCAGATATCGTAGTACCTGCTTTAGCGCTGCCCCGTGTGATTCCTTAGGTTCCCTCATGTACCTGCTCAACACGCCCACGCTGAAAGAAAGATCTGGTCGTGTATGTAGTAAGTATCGTAAGCATCCAATGTTTCTTCTGTACTGTTTCTCGTCTATTGACCTTTCCTGCTGAGCTTTACAGAGTTTTAAGCCTTGATCCATGGGTATGTGAACTGGATTGCATTCTCTCATTCTAGTTTCTTCGAGTATTTTCAGAGCATATCTCTCTTGACTCAGAGTAATCCCTCCTTCGTGTTGATTTACCTCGATCCCTAGGTAATAAGTCAACCTTCCAAGATCGTTCATCTCGAATTTTGTTGCCATATCGCGTTTGAACTCTTTTATAAGATCAAGACTAGAACCTGTAACAAGCAGATCATCCACATATACAGCCACCACAAGTAGTTTACCTTTGCTATTCTTTCGATAGAGAGAGGGTTCTTTGGAGCATTTTGTAAACTCTAAGCTTTGTAGAATCTGATTGAGCTTGTTATTCCATGCCCTTGGAGCTTGTCGTAAGCCATACAATGCCTTATTCAGTTTATAAACCTTTCCCTCGCTTCCTTTGACCGTAAAACCCTCAGGTTGACTGACATAGACATTTTCTAGTAACTCTCCATGTAGAAACGCTGTCTTTACATCAAGATGATGTATTTCCCACGCGTTTGAGGCTGATAGTGCAATTATGAAGTGTATTGTTTCAATGCGAGCTACTGGTGCAAACACCTCATCGAAATCCACCCCGTGCCTCTGCACATATCCCTTTGCTACCAATCTGGCTTTGTGCTTGTTTATGCTCCCGTCAGAGTTTCTTTTAACCTTGAATACCCATTTCAATCCTATCGGCTTTGTTCCAAACGGAAGATCAACCAAGAACCAAGTATCATTCTTCTCAATAGATGATATCTCTTCTCTACAAGCATCTTTCCATACTTTAAGCTCCATTGCCTCGTTAAAGTCCCATGGTTCGTCGTCGATTCCCAGTAAAAGACGTTCTCCCTCAATATCTGCCAAGAGAACAAAGTCATCTAGATAGCCTGGTGGTTTTCTATCTCTGGTTGATCTTCTAAGAACAGTCACGCTCTCCTCTTTTTCTTCTTCTTCATCGGAGATCTCAATGACTTCAGGAGTCTCTTGTTTCATCTCATCGGCGTCTTTATTATCTCCGGTTCCTGTGCTCGCAGTTTGTGCGTCTTGGATGCCATTGTTTCCAGTATCTCCAAGAGCGAGCTGAAACATACCAGGTTCTGTGTTGTCATCTTCTGAATTTTTCCATTTCCATCTTCTGTTTTCATCGAAGATTACGTCTCTGCTTACTATGACTCGTCGTGTTGTTGGATCAAGAAGACGATATGCTTTTGTACCGGGTTCTGTTCCAAGGTGAACTAAAGTTCGTGACCTGTCATCGAGTTTCTTTAGATGCGGTGTCTCTATCCTTGCATAGCCAATGCATCCAAACACCTTCAGATGTGTGATATTTGGTTTCTTTCCTTTGAACACTTCATATGGCGTTTGCTTGATCAATGCCCTTGTTATTACTCTGTTTATAACATAAGTAGCATGCCTCACTGCCTCTCCCCATAGAAATTTGGCACATTCATATGTTTGAGAACACTCCTAGTCATCTCCATTAAAGTTCTATTCCTTCTCTCGACAACTCCATTCTGTTGGGGTGAATATGGAGCTGTTAAGTGTCTCTGTATGCCATTCTTTTCACAAAATGACTGGAACTCATGAGAAGTAAATTCACCGCCTCTGTCAGTCCTGAATGTTTTGATCATCAATCCTGTTTCTTGTTCTACTGATACTTTGAAAGTTTTGAACTTATCGAAGGCCTCACTTTTATCTTTTAACAGGAGGGTCCACATATATCGAGAGTGATCATCAATCAGGACGAATATATAGCGTTTTTGTGCTGCTGTGGGAGGAGTAATTGGGCCGCAAAGGTCCCCGTGTACGAGTTCTAACAGCTTTGTTGCACGAAACAGTGTTGCTTGGGGAAACCCTTGTTTTGTTTGTTTAGCTCGCAGACAAGCTTCACATGTCTCTTTTGTGATGTCCAGTTTTGGAATACCGGTTACTGCCTCCTCTTTAATCATGAGTTTCATTGTTTGCCGATTAATATGTCCTAATCTCTCATGCCACTTTGTTGATTCGTTTAGGGTAGTAATTTGTAGACACTTAGAGCTTTCTACCTCCATAAGCACTTTGTACAGTCTGTTTTTCGATCTGGTGGCACTGACAAGTAGCTTTCCTTTGTTATCATGGAGTGTTAGAGTTTTATTGTGCATACGTACTTCACATCCTGATTCTGTTGCCTGTCCGAGGCTAAGGATGTTGCTTCTTAGCTTGGGTATGTAATACACATCTGCCAATACCTTTTGCTCTCCATTCTTGCTGATAAATAGAATAGATCCTTTACCTTTGATGTCTACTCGGGAATCATCACCAAACCTGACCTTCCCTGTGACTGTTTCATCTAGCTTCCTGAAGAAGGTCCGGTTTCCAGTCATATGATTACTGGCGCCATTATCAAGGTACCAAATGTTCTCAACGTCTGTTTGATACTCATATTTGTTTGGTTTGACCTTCTTTTCATTAAGGTAGACGACCTCATGCATCATTAGATCCTCTGCTTCATGTGTTTCATCATCATCGGTTTCATGAATTTCTTGTAATTTCAGCAGCCTGTCAGGACAATCATAGGCGAGGTGTCCTAGCTTATCACATCTAAAGCATACGATTCTTGATTTATCTTGTTATCCTCGAAAGTACCTACCACGCCCTCGTCCTCTTCCTCTTCCTGCAAAACGTCCTCCTCTTCCTCTGTTATTGCTCAGATTTTCATGATACGGTTGAGTTTCATTGCTCATGTACATGAGTTTCCCTTGATCAACATGATTTTCATCATCGTCGGCGATTCTTTCTTCGAAAGCTTTTAATCGTCCGAGAATCTCTTCGAAGCTGGAGGTTTTGAGATCAAGCATCTGTTCAAGGGCTGCAATCATGATTATGTACTTTCGTCGGGGAAGACTATTAAGAAATTTCTTAATGATTTTTGAATCTTCAAAAATTTCTCCTAGTGCGGCTGCTTTAGAAGAAATTTCAGTTAGTGTGCCTGCAAAATCATCGATTGTGTCTGTTTCTTTCATCTTTAGTCTCTCGAAATCAGATAGTAAGGTCTGAACTCTTGCTTCCTTAACTCTCTCAGCTCCAACGTATCGTGTTTTTATTGCTTCCCAGATTTCTTTTGCAGTGACTAGGTTTCCAACTACCAAGACTAAGTTTTCGGGTATGGATTGAAATAGAAGAACCCTGGCTAGATCGTTTTTGTCTCCATCAGTTGATCCTGGATCAATAACTTCCCAAACTTTGTGTACTCTGAGCATGGCATTCATTCGTATTGCCCAAACAGTGTAGTTTGTGTTGGTGAGAACAGGACATTGGATGGATGAGAGTCCTCCTTCTTTAACCCTGTTGGTTGATGGCGCAGGTACTATATCTGTCATGTTCCCTCCTCTTCTTTTGATTCAATATTATGCTTTGATACCAAATATAGAATCAAAGAACACTTTGTAAACAAATCAAACTTGTTTATTGCTTTAGAAACTAGCTCAAAACTAAAGCTCTCTCTCTCTCTCAAGCTCTTGATCTCTCTCTCACGATGTGTTCTATCAAACTTGACAACTACATGTGTTTATATAAGAGCTGTTTACAATTTCCTTTTTCTATAAAGAGATAAAACCTAAATCTATCTCTAATAGGATATGTTTAGATCCTAATCCTAAACATATCATGATCTTATCTCTTCTAATCTTGTTTCTCTTTTAAGCTTAACTCAACATCATGTGCAATAACTGGATGTAAAATCTTATTTTTCCATCAAAACCACAAAATTTCGGTTACTGTCAAAACAGTAAAAAAAAAAAATTCCCGGCCACAATTGCAAATTTTTATTTTCGGCCAAAATTACAAAATCTTGTTTTTCCGCCAAAATTATAAAATTTCATTTTCACGCCAAAATAATAAAATCTCATTTTTCGGGCAATACTGTGATATCTCGTTTTTCTCTCAAAATCGTAAAAATCACGTTTTCCTACCAAAACTGCAAAATCTTATTTTCCTCCAAAACCGTAAAATTTTATTTCTTCCAAACTACTAAAGTTTTGTTTTATTGTTAATACGATAAAATTTCATTTTTTCCACTAAAACCGTAAAAATTTGTTATCCCTCAAAAACTGTAAAATCTAGTTTTTTTTTCACCAAAACTATAATATCTCGTTTTTCTATCAATACTGTGAAATCCCACATATGTTTTTCAAGGTCGGATTAAAGAGGGCTCGCTGAAAAGTAACAAACACAAAGGTCCGCTTTAGTCCTAAGGCCGGCCATGTGCTCAGAACTTGAGATGTAAAATGTAAAAAATAGGTGAATCTCAATCCGTCCATTATTTGGAGAATAGTCACAACAGCAATTAATAAACCTCATAAAAAAAAAGTAATAATCCAAATATGTAGAAATCAAGTAGATGAGTTTAAGACTGGAATATTACACAACATCTTCAAGTATTGGGTTCATCAACCCATGGAGGACATATAACAATGTTACTAATCCAAGACGCCCTCATTTGGGTACGTAGAAAACAATAATAAGAACAGAATAATTCGTTCCCTTTAATAAGAAAGAAGGGAGCTGCGCAACGACAAAGGCAGTTGTTGCAAAGTGGTCGTGAAGATGTATTGTTATACATCAATTCAACATCGCCGTCGATCTTTCCTTCTGGTTTGGCGTACCTGACATTCCCAAGTACACAGAAAACATGCAAAGAGACTCCGCAATCATAACAGGTGTAGAACCAAGTCTTTGGCTTTGTTTCTCTTTCGCAAATATCACACCAATACTTGCCGCTTGCCTCTTCACCGTAACAAAGAGTGAGTGGATGATCTTCATACCGTTGAAGTCTTACCGTTAGTGGTAGAGTGGCACAACGAAAATCCAAAAAATAATTGCATTTGATACAGCCTAGGACGGTTTCATTTACACCGATGTCGCAACTCTGGCATGTCATATCACCATCATTATCTTGACCTGCTTTGACGAATAATAAAGGATGGGGATGACTTCCATGGATAAAAGGCACAGTAATCGAACTGCATAGTATGTCAAAGTTCTGTTTACCATCAATATACATGAATCCTTCACAGCACATTTGAAGACAAGCTCCGCATGTTCCATCGGTGTTATAACTATTTGGTTGAAGAGTGAGAGGTCTTGGGCTAAGAAAATGTCGTTTCTTCTTAGGAAGATTAGCACACGTTTCATCGAGAATGAAACTGCAATCTGAACAATTGTAGAATGCGTTGGAACCGATGGGACGAACACATGCTCCACACAAGATGCTTTCCTCCAAAGATATACCATCTTTGTTGAAGCTCAGGCTATGTTCATGAGCGAAATGAATGATTGTGTTGTCGTCATTCGTCTTGAATGGCTCAATATCTTCAACTTCTTCAGGTACTCCATCAAGCTCTATCTCATCCCACACGTCATTCGTTGTTGCACAGCTTGAATGAACAGAGTAATTAGGACAGAGAGAACAGGAATAAGCCCCATATGACCAATCAATCTCTTCCCAACAAACCCCACATTTCCATTCTCCAGGACCTAGAGGATACGTGTAAGAAACGCGATGATCATGGCGATTGACGTGAATAACACGTGGCAAATGAGCACAATCTTGATGGAAGAACATGAGATCACATTGAAGACAAACATAAGGAGAACGGTCGCCTCCCGTCCCACAAGCATCGCAAACGAAGAAGATCAATCTTGGGATGAGTGTGAGTGTATGTTCATGGACCTTCAGATCTGAAAGAGCAACTGGTGGGGGATTTTGAATCGCGCAAACCATATCCATGTTGAACTTACAAATATCACAATGATAAAGAAAGTCTCCAGTATTTTCTCCACACACATGACATTCTGGATTTGTGTAGTCTGGAGCTCCTTGGGTGAGAAGCTTGAGAGAGTGTCTGGAATGACAAGGATGAGTAATCTCCGGTGAGTCAAATACGGAGGCACATTTCTCATGAACCGTCAACCAACAACGAGGGCAACAGTAGCCATATTCGCCGGCCAGACCACAAATTACGCATAGCAAATGTTCACCAACATCAAGCATGAGTAGAGGATGCGAGTGCCACGGCATATCAAGATGTGCTCGTGAACACATGGCGTCAACCATGCAATCGATGTCCAAGTTAAGATTACAAGTGGAACAATGATAAAGAAGGCGCTTAGTGTTTTTACCGCATATATGGCAAATCGGATCGGTGTGATCAGGAGCCCCCGTCGTGAGAAGCTTAAGACTATGTCCAACATGAGAAGGGTGCTCGGATAATGTCTCTTGTGCATTGAACACAAACGCACACTTCCTGTGAACTGTAAACTCGCATGTAAGGCAATGGTAGCCATTGCGATAATCCGATCGATTGCAAGCATCGCATTCCAAACCAGTATAACTTCCAACGTTTCCAACAGTATGATCGTGTCCTTTTAGCTCCATTCCGATGGCGTTTTCGGTTATCAGAGGTGGAGAGAATGCGAACCGATGTCTGGAAAATTAATTACAGAACTTTTGTTTCGTCTAGTAATGGATATATACTGATCATAGTCCTCTATATGCAGTACTTAAAGCAACGCTACTTGTTTTTTTTTCATTTTGAAGTCAACTCCATTCAGCAAAAATGCTACTTGTTTTATTATATGTACTAATAAGTAAATCATACAACTGGTGAGCAAGTAGTTAGCATTTGTTTTAATTTAAACAATACGTACTATCGTGTCCAGCTCAGATTTTGTCTTTCATATGAGTTTTCTTCGACTTCTTTACTTTCTTGTCTTTTTTTTTTCTTTTAACTCTCAAATCTCAACATGCAATTTTTCGTCCTTTTCTAATTCTCCTTTTTAATTCTTTAAAAATCAATACCCTGAACAAGTAGAGAGTTATTTCCTTTATACCAATCCAGACCACCAGAGGACAGAACCCAGAGTCATGACAGCTCACATTTAGTCGAAACTAATCATAAAGAACAATATATTTTTCGTGATCGAAGTTGAATTGCTGGAATTGGAGAAACTGATATGTAGGGTGGCAGAGTTTTAGTAAGAAAAGAGATCAAGAATTAGGATGAAAGTTGAGAATGATAAAAATGGGATTGAAGTTGAAACAAAGGGAACTGGGTGTTGAATTATAATGGAACTAGCTTCGTCTTTCTTGATTGGTATAATATATCTTTGCTGAATGAAGACTCGTCTTCTGCTCCTGTAAGCTTGCTTTGATTGAAATATGAGAGGTCACTGTGGTTGCATTCAGTGATGAAGGTTGAGAATATATTGAGAAAGGATGGTTTAGTATAAGCACCTCTCGATCACTTTCTTCATAATCAACCTTAAGGCTTCACTATTCAACTGGTTAAGGTTATTCTCACATTTCTGCTGTATTATCTCTGAGACTCTTGACATCTTAATCCAATTTTCGGAATGTAACAAATGTTTCATATTCTATTTGAAAACTCTGGATTGCTCCATTCAAATCTCTCCTTCTGCAGTATACTCAAAATATAATTTGAGAATAAAGGATTAGACTATAATAAGTTTCATACACTTTATCACATACATATGATTATTTAGAGATTAATTACCATAATTAAAATATATTAATTAGATATATATCCAAACAATTTAAAATAATGGATTTCACTTTCCTAATTAATTAAAAACGAAAATAATAATAATAAAAGTAATATAGTATATATATATATATATATTAAATCAAATAATCAATATAATTTAATAACATAATAAATCAATTATTCTTATAAACTAAAAAATCAAATTTTGGTAAATATATACAGAAACTAACATAAAATATATTTTTGTATTTTTAATTTGATATATATATTATTCACATAGTGACACATGTTTATGTTTTTATAATTACGGGGTTTTATAATTTATTTTATTAAAATATGTAAAATATTTAGACAATTAAAAAATAGATTAAAAAGACTAATCAACTCATTTTAATTATAAAAAATTAAAAATAATTAAAAAATGATAAGTTTGATATGCGGATTCTCGTATTTTAATTTTTTTTTAATATATATAAAACTATAAATTTAATTACAAAATATTAGAAAATAAAAATTAAAATTAATAGAATAGATTATATAACACTTTATTTTTTTACGGTAAATGATATATAAGCCGTTACTGAAAAAATGAAAATATTAAAATTAGTCTATTTTTTAGCTATGGATTTTTATAATTTTTACTATCAAAATATCTAAAATATTAAAATAACTAATTAACATGTTTTGATGATAAAAACATTTAAGATAACTAATGTTTAAGAAAAAAATTACATTTAAATCTATCAATGGATCTCTCAACTTTTACCAATTCTAATATTAATGTATTAATAAAATAAAACTAGATATATATATATATATATAAATCGATAAATATACTATCAGATATATTAATCATAAAATTATATATAACACTTTAATTATCAATTAACACTTTTAATTTAATATTTTTTAGTACTACTTATAAATCTCAAGAAATTAAATTTACTAATAACTTATCATATTTTGAAAATAAAAAATACTAAATTTATTTAATACATCATATATTATTTTTCAATTTTATATAACTAATATTAATATTTATAAATTTAATAATTTTCCTTTTGTTAATTCAAAATAATATTATACCGTGCTCACGCGCGGATCTGAATCTAATTTAATCATTAATTTACGAAACATGTATTACTAACAGTCAAGGAATCACATATAACATTTATTTTTGTATGGATCTTAGTCCAAATTCAATTATAATAAAACTAAACATAATTAAAAGTACTAATCAAATACATATCTAGTACAAAATATGCAAGTATATATCAATCTAAACTCTACATATCAAAAGAAGATAAGGTGAGGATAAAAAAAGTCCATCTCAGATATGACCTTAATTTAAATCGGATGAGAATAGATAAAAAAATAATATAAAGAAAAATAATAAAAAGCTTCAAAAAATGATGGCTGGGAATATATGATTGGGCTTTTTCTAATCGACGATATACTCTCTAAGGTTTTAAAGTATTTGTTCTTATTGCGATTTTTTTCCCAAAAAATTTATTTATATAAGATTTAAAATTTTACACCTAATTATTCTTAGATCTAGATATTATTTTGAATTTAAGCTTTATTAATATTTTTATAAACCCTATTGAGTTATGATCATTGCAAAATTTTAATTCATATCTTTACGGATTTTCTAAAAAAAAAAAAAAAAATCTTCCTAACTTTTTAATATTTCAAATAAGACTTAAAATTCTATACCTAATTTTTATGAGTCTAGATTTTATTTTGAGTATAAGCTTTATAAACTTTTAACATCCTATAATACTTATTCATATTTTCTAGATTATAAAGTTGGGTTATCTTTTGAAACTTATTATAATAATAGATTGAAAATATTTTAATAAACAATGTTGTACATTTTTCACATGTTTGTCCACTTAATTTTCTTAATTACATTTTATTTTTAAATTCTAAACATTTTGTTTTATCTTATTTTTATGATTCTAAGAAAATTTTTGCTCTCTATATTTTCATAACTAGATTAAACTAAAAAAAGAATTTTCATTTGTAATAGATTAAAAATATTATTCTCAAAGAATTTTAAAGAAAAAATTTTGAAAAAGTTTTAAGAAAAAAGAATTCCCAAAACCACTTCCCCCCCCCCCTTTTTTTAATTCTACTCTACATTCACACTCAAGATTTTTCAACTTATTTCATTAGAAACTAATTGCCTCGTCAATAAAAATCCTCCCCCTTATCAATCAACATTATGTAAGAGACATCATCTTTTACTTACAAATTATCATTTATTATTTAATCATTAATTCACAAACATGTATTATTAACAATCAAACAACCACAGAAAAAGTTTTACCTCCATGCTTAAGCGCGATTTGAATATGATAAAACTTAAATATAATTACAGGCATCAATCAAGAACATCACTTTTTCATAGATTTTCCATCTTTTCTAATCCGATTTAGGTTAACGTTTTAGTAATTAATATGTTATCTTCAGCCACCAATCACATGTTTTCAGCCGTTGCTTTCTGAAGTTTGCTACTACTTTTTCTTAGATTTTTCCATTTCTTTTTCTCATCCGATTTTGGCTAAAGTGATGTTTAGGATACAATTTTTTATTTTTACTTTACCAATCTAAAATCTATAGATCAAAAGAAGATAAAGAGAAGATAAAAATATTGTATAGAAGACATCACTGTAGCCTAAATCGGATGAGAAATGATGGAATAACTAAAAAAAGAGTAGCAGCAAACTTCAGAAAGCGGTGGCCGTAAATATGTGGTTGGTGGCTCATTATATTATCGGCGACTGACTCTCTAGGTTTTAAGCGTTTACTTTTTTCTTTCTCAATATATTTATTTATATAACACTTAAAGTTTTATACCTAATTTTTGGATCTATATTTGATCTTTAGTTTAGGCTTTATGAAGTTTTCAAAAATGTATTGGGTTATGATTATTACAAAAGTCGAGTCCATATCTTTATTGTTTTTTTTTAAAGAAAAATATTATTTTCCTAATTTTTAATATTTTAAATAGATTTAAAATCGAGAAGTAGATATTTTTTTGTTAGATTCGAGACTAATTCTCATCTTAGATAAAGGTGATTGAAGATTTAGAAAATTGGCCTATATTTAAATCAGATTTGAATTATCTTTGTAATATTAAGAATCGGTTTGATACTTTTACCTTAAGTTTAATATTGTAATTTAAATATTTGTGCTGACTCTCTTACAAAAGAAGCGAGAATACAGATATATTTTTTCTCATGTAAATCATAATTAATCAAAGAATATGGATCTGTTAAGAATCCGTATCATCAATCAAAATTAATTTAATTTATAGAGGTTCTTGAAAAAAATATTCCAAATCCTATATCTAATTTTTCATGGACTTAGATTTTATTTTGAATATAGGTTTTATAAACTTTTAGCATCCCATAATACCGTAATACCTGTTCATTTATATTTTCTAGTTTAAAAGTTAGGATTATCTTTTAAACTTGGCTCTCTCCCACGGTTTTCTACTCGAACATAAATTATCTGCCAGCTAGTGTGAGTCAAAATCTAGTTAATAATTTTGTTTTTGCATCGTTAGTGTTCCATGATCATAACATTTTCTAAAATGTGCTGCCTATTGTTAAGATTATCTTCAATGTACCATTATATTTTTTACTTTTAAATAGAATAACTCTAAAATAGAGTAAACATTTTTTCTCCAATATATTACTTTAAAATAAAGTAATTTTAAAATAGAGTAATTTTAAAATATAAATAATGTTAAATTTTTAGAATTAATCTATATTTAGAGTAAACTCAATTTTTACTCTATTTTAGAGTGAAATATAGAATGGGTTAGAGAAAATCTTATTCTAAAATAGAATTTATATAATGAGTTAAAGAAAATTTTACTATAAAATAAAACTTATATTCTAAAATAGAATGAAATTGGAGATGGCGTAAGAGGCGTATTCTGATGAATTTATCCCATATTGGACAAAGTTAAGTCCAAATTCAAGAATGGGTTTAGTCCAAATTCAAAAATTTATCTAGAAACATCATAAGATTTCATCACTTCCTCTGAGTGTTGTAGAATTCTAAAAGATAATTATGAAAGATATTTAATTATATAGAAAAATCTAGATATATTGTATTAGAAGGCTCTAGAATTTTTTTTTTTAAAGATTCTAGAAAGTAAACGGGTTAGTAGAATAATCTAGATTTTCTTGTAACATGTTTTGGGAGGTTATTAATACCTCCTCACCCTCCCCCTTCATTTGTAATGTGTACAAGAAGTTAAACAAGTTTAAATAAAAAAGTGTTCATCATTAGTTCTAATATTTTTTCTAAAAGTCTTTAAAGAATTCTCTAAATGTTTTTTCATATTCTTTATTTTTTTTGGTTTCTTTTAAGTTTCTCTAAGTACTGTGATATTTGGCTAGTGCTAAGAGTATGTCTAATGTAATACTCGGTTTTTTATTATAAAGTAGAGTTAAGTTTTATTCCAATTTTATTTTATTTTTTATTTCATAATAGAGTAATGAGAAAAAAAAAATGGAACCATCATATTCATTACTCCATGTTTAGAGTAATCCTATTTTTTATTTTGTTCTGAAACTAAAAATACAGAAAATTTGGAAAATATATTACTACAAAATACAGTTTGAAATGGAAAATGGAATAAAGTTAGAATTGGTCTAAACAACAGTTCTTTACAATTGTATCTGGTATAAAAACTCGAGTGATTTATACATTAATATGTGAAAATTTCAATACTACCTACATAGAGAGATTCACACATCACTTTTTATCACCTTTTCTCTCACATAATAATTCGATCCTCCACAAACCAAGACCGTTAGCAATGGAGGATCCGTCACAAGTAGACAATAATATACTGTGCTATGTGGGTTATTTTTTACAGTCGTGTGCTCAAATGTTTTATAATCATGTATTAATCAATTCCGGAATTTATTAATTCCACAAAGCTAATTAATTTAATAACTTCGAATGCGAATATTAATGCCATTGCATGAACCCATCAGCTTTATACAATACAATCACAGCTAGCTGGGCCATTTTTCTCTAAACTCCGCAACAATTTCTAAGCAGAGCATTTGTTCAGGACAACAGATTCTATAGGAATCTTATCAACCGGAAAAGCACAGTCCACTGGAGCTCCTTTCTCCGGCAACAAACTACACGGTTTCGGCGTCACATTGCTCGAAACTCCGGAGATGTCCGTACAATTCCAAAGCAACTTCTTCGGCTCAGCAGCCAAAGATATGTTTATTTTCGACATACATATCTTTGTGAAAGGATCGTTCTTGAACCCATCGAGCCTAGCGGGCTGTGTAACGTTATCCGCGGTCATGTCACGGTAGTTAATATTCGTAATCTCGGGCATAGCCTTGGGGTCATAACCCGAAACGGGGTGTTGGTTATAAGCACCGCTCATCCAGAAAACGTATTTCATTGTCTTCATTGTAAACCTCCGAGCAAAAATATCCTTAACGTAACCTCCACGACCAATCGCGGTTTTGATTCGGATGGCAGATTGTGTCTGAAGTAACGTAATGTCTTCGATTCTAACGTCCTTGATTCCACCGGACATTTCACTTCCGAGTGCTATTCCCGCACTATCCGGAGAGATGCATGTGAGCCGTCGGATGGAGAGTTGCTGAGTTGGCATTCCGACTTTGATACCGAACTGATCCCAACCACTCTTCACGGCGATGCAGTCGTCACCGGAGACTACGTAACAGTCTTCGATCAATGTGTTGGTGCATGAATCTGATAAAAGAAGAGTGCAATCAAAAATAATGCAAAGAGTGTGACAACAAAAGAAAACAATGCCGTGAAGTCCCTATTGCTTTGCATTTGTGTTTTTATGTTATAACGATTAAAATATTATTATAACATGCAGCTATTGATGAAATTTCGATATTGCCATGCGACGTGGGATATGGACGTACCAGGGTTGATTCCATCGGTATTAGGAGAATCGATAGGAGCGAGAATGGTAACGCCTTTAACGATGACGTTGCTGCAATACACGGGATGAATATTCCATGCAGGTGAATCGACGATCGTGATATTCGAGATTTGAACGTTTTGAGAGAATATGATTTCGATTGTGTAAGGTCTTGTGATATTCTTAAATCCACTACTTCGATACTTCACCCACCAGTATTTTCCTTGTCCATTGATTGTTCCGTTGTTACCTAACCAAACAAATATGATCAGTGCTAGTCTTTTAACTAACATGCATTCAAGATATTGGAACAATGATTCTTGGTCGTAAAAATTTTTTTTTTATGCTGTCGTTGGATTGTTTGCACACAAATGAAATTAAATCTTAGTCTGAATCTGTGGTCAAAGGGTTCTCAAATTTACTATTTGATATATCATTGTATTTTCTTTGTTATCCTTACCGGTGATAACGACATCAGTTAGGTTTGTGCCAGAGATTAAACTAGCAAATGTTGGTCCAGCTGCATCTCTTCCTTGTCCATAGGATGGCAATGGTGCAACCACTGGATATTCAGATTCATCCTGAGGAAATCAAGAATCACATAAATGAATAATTTCTTACACAAAACTTCATCGAAAATAAAATTATTATTATTATGTTGAATGGCATGGATATCATATTCATACCTGAGAAGCTAGAATAGTTGCACCTTGTTGGATGAACAAAGTAAAATGGCTGGTGAGGTTGAAACTTCCGGTTAGCCATATTCCGGGTGGAACAATGAGCTGCACTCCACCGTCGGCCGCCTTAGGAGCAAGCTTGGTAATGGCTTCCTTAAAGGCTTTCGTGTTCGATGTTTTTCCATCACCCACTGCTCCAAATTCGGTTATAACTGCGCTATGTTTTCGACAATTAATCGCTGTATATTGAATGTTCG
The DNA here is from genome assembly GCA_900406495.1 of Sisymbrium altissimum. Classification (NCBI taxonomy): domain Eukaryota; kingdom Viridiplantae; phylum Streptophyta; class Magnoliopsida; order Brassicales; family Brassicaceae; genus Sisymbrium; species Sisymbrium altissimum. The sequence goes on from OVBI01000781.1 coordinate 35,608, forward strand.
ACTTTCCCTTGCTGCTTAAATCCCGAGATTCCATTATCTGAAAACTACTTAATGCCAAAACTACTAATATACAAAAACTTGTCCGAATCATCTGTTGAAAAAGAAAAAAATCATGTCAGATTCTCTCTCAAATCGAGATCGCTGCAAATTAAGTTTAGAAGCATGTCATTGTTTGAAATAATATTGAATAAATCAAGGAGCAATAGATTCATTACCTTTAGAGTTGAAGGGTTAAGAGAGAACTCCATTTGATTCGACTTGCTTTTTGTATTTGTGTTTGATCCTTTTTTATTGTCTTAAAAAAGAGCAATTTATACAAGAAAAAGAGAAATAGTAAAGAGGGAAAAACATGCTTAAACTTGATTCAGTTCTTGACCTTGAATTGATTTACCAAAATAAGTAGAGCTAAAAAAGGTGCCTGAAGAATCTAGAGAGTTTACACACAAACAGAAAGAAAAAGAAAATTAAGATAAAGACCATTTCCCTTTTTAGTAGAAATTAGTCCAATATTTGAAATTCGTAGAACTTAAAATTAGGTAGTTGACTAAACAAATTTGGACAGAAACTGTTGCACAATTATAAAAGGTATCACGATAATAGTTTTTGTTTTGTTTTGGTAAATTATCTCACGAAGATAGTTGACTAAAAAGTTTAAAATAGTTCACCAAAATTAGGATCACCAAGATATTTACCTAAAAGCAAGAGATTTAGTTTCCTCAATGACATAGCAACAGGATCAGTTTTGCCAGATTTCTTGCTCATATTTCTTTTGCTAGCTAGCATAAAAAAAAATACTATTTAGAAAAACAAAATAACTATATAATACACATATTTGTTTATGCAATAATATATTTTCTGAGTTACACTGTCTTTCTGATTTTATGATCTCAAAAATAAATTCTACTTTCATCAAAAGAACTATATAAGAAACTTAATCAAATATATACAATTTTTTTTTTTGGTAAACTATTTCCATATATTAAGTTAAGTTTGTTCCAGGTTCCGAAGTTTCGAGGTTCTGCAGAATCCAGCAACTCCGAAAAAGTGTAACTTACATAGGAAAATATTATCCCTCGTGCTCGAGTCCTTTTAGCAAGGGAATCAGCACAGTTATTCTCAAGACCGGGAATAAGATCTAAAGTACAAATATCAAACGAAGATTTTAATACAATTAGGTACTCAATCTCTATTTTAAAAATTGGCCAATCTAGAGGATCTTCCATCATGTTAACCAAGTTGAGGCAGTCGGTTTCAAAGCGGATCGTCTTTATATCCTTCTCCCGGAGACATATCATGGTCCACATTAGGCTATCTACCTCGGCATGTAAGGCTGTAAGGCTCCGTCAGTATGCCTTCATCCTGAACGTATAGACTCCCATGTTATCCCGATAGCACCAACCCAGTCTACTCACATGTCCATGGTCAACCCATGAGGCATCAACATGGTATGTGGGAGTGAGAATGGCTGCAGGGGGGGTCGTCCAGAGGTTCAGTCGGTGTTGACTCTTCATAGTTTTCCTCCTCTTCATCTTTTTCATTTGCTCTCCTCCAGCTCTCTACTTCTACAATCGCATGTTGTAGTGTGTCAATAGCTAGCCTATCTTTTGCATTGAAGACTTTATCATTCCTCGCTTTCTAGATAAACCAAACGATCCACGGGAAGTTCTTCCTTTGAGGGGTGAATCCATGTTTTCATATAATGAATTACTCGGGAAGCAACTTGGAGGGGACGAATGTCTAATAAGCCTCAAACTTGTAGGGCTGGGGGGCATTCAAATATTATATAGTTGATTGTTTCTTCAGGGTATCCACAGCGGGAACAGCTCATATCATTTCCAATATGTCGGAATGTGAGACGTTTGGCAAGTTGGTATACATCCCGCGAGAACTTACCACAAAAAGTGTTAGAATTTTAGTGAAGCTTGTATGGACCAAACTTGGCTTAGTAATTCTATAATACTAGATTCCAGAGTTTTCGACGGTCGTTGTGCCTTTATTTAAATACAATTTAGAATAGAACATTAAAAACCAATATATATTTACAAATAAATATGGATATTTTACTATACAAATTCAAATACAGGCAACATGTGAAACTATTCTTAGTATACAATATTATACAATCACAATAAAGGAACAACTAGAACATTTTATTGTGTCGTTGACTTGCATCATATCTACAAAAAGATTGCATATTCTAGAAATCAAAAAAAAAAAAAAAACAACAAGAAAAAAGAGAAATGTTTTTAGAAAATTTAGTATAATTTTTAAAAAAAAAAACTAAATAATGATAAATAAATTACCAGAAACAGATTCAGTAGTTACTATAACTTTCTTTATTCTCAAGTGTTCCACTCTAAAGTTATGCAAACGAATGATCTAACATCCATTTTACCCAAAAGAATCATCAGCAAAAGCAGAGCAGCAAGCCAGCAAGAATCTGGGAATGTAACTTTGCAAACCTTCTTTGTCCTCTGGCAATTGGAAAAAACCTAAAAGTTACATTCTTTTTCGATCAAACGTTATCCCATTCTTCATCGACAATGAAACCTATCTCAGGTTTTGAAAAGGTTTGAAGCAACCTGAAAGAATTTGTTCAATCAAGAAGTACATATAAGTTTTAATTAAGCACTTTGATTCTAAAACGATGTGGCTCTGTTTAGGTCTCACGGATCTGCATACCTTGACATGGTGTGGCATGATTTTGATATCATACGGCACATGAAGCCAAGCTTCAGGTCGGTAGAGCATAAAGTTCTCAGGCTTGCTGGTGTAAACATCTGCGTATTGGTGGATGTGATAAGAGAATGCTGATTCTTGACCAGTGTCTGTTACAAATGTAGCTCCGAACGATCTGTTGAACATTTGTTTCATTGTGTCTCGTGCTTTCTGTCTCGCCAAGTTCAGCTCATCCAAGAGAGATTGACATGCTTCACTTCTCTGGTTATTAGATACAGTCCCGTGAAATTTACCGAGCAATTCTTGGATAATATGGAATTTTGCCTGCAATTGAGCAAAATAAAGTGATCTTTTATTACACTAACACATACAGACGTCTCTGCTTTTGGTAGAGTATCTAAATTCCACACCTTCCCTAACTACCTATGGCTTATGATCTCGATCACGATACAGGAATGAATAAATCCTTAAGCAAAAAGCCATTTTTAGAACGTAAAGGAGTAAGCTGAGGCTATACCTGCTCAAATCGGTAGCTATCTTCATTTTGTATCTGTATCTCTCGCTGATCCAGCAAACGTGACAAAAGAGATCTCAGTGTACAAATTCTTTTGAGAATACAATACGCTATAAGGCAGGCAATACCAAGTATGGTAAACTAACCTCGAGCTCGTGAATAATGGCAGCAGTTCGCCAACCAGCTTTTGAAGGTCCTCTTAAGTCACTAAACAAGTGATCTCCGAAATAAATAACCTATGAACAGAACATATTGTAGTCGTCTTCAATTGCATTCAGAAGCGTGAAGTCAATGGAATAATATCAGCTTGGTGTAAAGAGTACCTCAGGGCCACGCCACTTTGTGATTTGAAGGAACGATTTAAGGCAACCGTGGTAGTAAATTTTATTTGGGTGGAAGGCATCCACTTTTGTAAACGCCAAAGTATCCCTCTCCTCATCATAGCAACTATAAGGGTATTTACATACAAGACTTAAAATGACTAGTATATACATCTTCACAAGAACATCACATATAAGCATGGTTCCACAATATATCTTAATTTCTCAGAAGATAAAAGAGGATTCAGGAGTAAAGAGCACAAACCGGAAAGGGTGCTCAGATGTGTAAAACTCTGGTTTATTTGCCTTAGCAATCACAACATCGAAAAGGTCCCGCCACGAGTCTCTTAGCCCAAAAGATTCCTGAACAAAAAAGCATAAACAGATAGAGAATATGATCCACTTCAAAACGAAAAAGCAAAATCAGAACTGGCCATAAGAATATTATGGAAAAAGTAATTAAAATTTTGAGCATGTTTGATATGATTGTAATGAGTGAGATTCCAAAGGGAAGCAAAAAGTTTCTGAAACCTATTCAATGATGTGAATTACCTCCATCAGATAGCGCATTCCACCATCGACAAAATGGTAAGGAGAGTTGGTCATCAAGAAAAGCTTCTTCCCTTTATCTTTTAACATTCTCAGGAAACGTAGAAGCTGACCCTGAAAAGTAAATTGATGTTCAGAAAATATCAACCAAAAGTAGATGTATTCTTAATTGGAAAAAGCAAGTTTGAAAGACTTGCACTTGCGTTTTTAAGCAAATATCTGGTAGGATCAGCAAGAATCCCTCTATGGACCAAACCACTTCTATGAACATGTTGAATAGCACGATTTACATCATTGTAGATGTAAGAGGCATCAAACTCAAGCTTAGCGTCGACAAAATATTGGACCATGTCTGCAATAAGACATGCCTGAAAAAGAAAAAAAAACAAATGTTGCAATCAAACAAATTAGAGATGACTAATATGACACAGTTCCTTATCGAATGAAACTGACCTCGCTGAAACAGAAGAAATCCATCAATCCCACCAGACCTCTCGCTTGATCACGACCTATGTGTCGCGTTCCATACATATTCTCTAGTTCCTTCCTACTAAGCTGCATGCAAAAGGGATCAAATCCTTCATCTCAAAGCAGTAACTCAAAAGGTAAAAACTTGGTAAACAATAATACCTTACGACGACCAAAGTAACACCCATCTGGCTCGATCGAACCAAAAAAGTCCAATTTCATGAGACATCCTTTTTGTTTATCGTAGTAAAGTCCTCGGATGGGGAAAGTAGGATCATACTTAAACTTCATACAACCCTCAGGATATCTAAACTGCAAGAACAAGTAAATCCACAAAACAATACTCACAACCTGAAACAGATTTGGTATGCAGTATGAACAAAAATTGTAACAAGATTACCTCATTGACCATATGCTGCTTGGCAAGATCATAGATCAAACTCTGCAAATCAGAAGAGTAATGTGCCAATGTGTAATCATAGTCAAATCCGTAAACTTGTATGTTATCCAATCTGAGATTCTTATTAACATATATCCCTACAAGTATATGAAATCAATCAATGAGCAAAGAAACAACACACACACAGATATAGAAAAAAGGTTGCTTTAAAGTCAATGGCAAACCTTGAGGATTCATCTTAGGCATACTATTAAGTGCTTCAGGGATATTGATAAACCTCTCTTTCGCTAGCTCAAACTCGTGACGGATCTTTGAGACGTCGTCCTCATCTGTAGAACATGCAATCGCACATTTCTCCGCTAGACTGGCTAAAGCCGGTTCCGTTGAAGCAACGTTCCCGAATCCTCTGAAACCACTGAGAAACCCTGAGATTTGAGAAAAAAATTCAAATCAAGATCGAGACAGAAGATGAGATAATTGAATGAGATGTGGTAAAGAAACTCACCATTTCGGATTTGATGACAGGAAGAAGAGAATCTTCCTCTCTGCAACGAGAATGAAACTTGATCATAATCATCAAATCGGTATAGTGAATTATTTGTGGTGAGGAGAGAAAAAGAGATTTACAATGTGCGATGCACCGAGAGGAAGAAGACGGCGAGATGAAGTCATGCTTTCGTGGTGGAGAAAGTCAGCTTTACATCAAAAGAGTGTATCTCTTTCTTTCTGAGAGTGGACTAAAAGGGAACTTTGGTTTTGAGGAAGATGATGGTGACGTCATGATGATATGGCATAATAAGATAATGGCGGTTAGGGTTTTACCTTTTATTAGTCGTCGACGGCGTCGGCGAGTTAAGTCCGGGTAAACACACATTTCAGATGAAGTTCGTATTGGGCCTTATGGGCTCCATATGTAAATATGTATAAACTTTGAATTGAACCGGCATAAACCGAACAGAATCGGATCAGAATTTTTATAACTGAACCGAATAAACAGCAAAATACTATTTGCTAATTTGCAATTAAAATTTATTAAATTAACATTAGCCTATGAGCTTTCTTTTAACCATTTTTAGGCTAGTATGTGTAGCTACACTGAAGTTCTAGACCCACATTAAAATGATTAAACTTGAACGTAAAAGAGTAACATTAGCTCAAGTGCGAACTAGGCTTTCCACAGAGAAAAACTCAAGTGAGAACTAACTATTGTTGCTTTTTTCTTCTTGAAGCAATCTCCAATGCCCAAGCTTTGCCTATATCAGTCTGGAACTTCCCTGGATCAAATCGCAACAAGTTTTAAAAAGACTTCCAACAATATATACTGATTATGTATTATGATTACAGTTTACAACAGACAAAAATACCTGCGGTTGATTGGAAAAACTCTTCTAGATCTTTACCTTGCTCTGCGCAAAACAAGCAAAGAAGGAAGAAAAACGAGTTTAGTTTCTGCTTATTGTCAAATCAGGAATCATCAGGACTTTTTCATGGGGTTATTACCTTGTTCATATTCCAAAGCTTGTAGTATCATCTCAAGTTTGTCGAAATCTTTAACAACTTTGGCTTCGGGTGAGGCGTTTGCTTCATATTCTCTCCATAGCTCAGCGATTTCCTCAGCTGCAATAATACCATTTATGCATTCTTAGACGTCATAAACGGGCACAAGATCATCGAAAATATAAATCTAGTTTCAGAACGAGAGAAGAGAACCAACCTCTTTCTCCTCCACCCAAGAGTTTGCACATGTGTTCAAGTGCTTCACTTTCTCTTCGATTTTTCTCTTCTTTAGAGACCCCACAAGAAGGAGTGATATCTCCTACAATGGCTGCTCAACAACAATGATCCGAATTTGAAATCTTGTGACTGAAACAAAATGGCGATTATATCTATATCTATAAGTCAAAGAACTAACCTTCTGCAATGTCATGAACAATTGCCATTTTCATGCATCTGAAGAAAGAAAGCATGTAAAGTTCAAAATGAATAGTTTCTTTCCCAGAAATGAAAACTTGAAGATGAAAAAGCAACCAAGAAACCTTACTTGTCTCGGTTTACACCAGGAATATCTGAAGAAATTAACGCCATAAGACCCATCCGATACATGTGATCAGCTATTGATTCTGGATTTTTAACATCTCTTTTAACCCATCCAGCTCTTGGAGTTGTCTATTATAAAAACAAAGAGATGGATTTACCATAAGATACAACCTTACCGATGAAGAAGCTTCACATCTACAAAAAACTTGACTAATCACAGAACATCAAAATCTTGAAATCATTTCATTTCCCAAACGAAACTGTAGATTCCAGCATATAATCCATCAAAAAGAACATCAGCCAAGCATTAAACGTCTCAATGCTATCACCAACACAGATCCATCATACATTACAAAAACAAACATCCACAGAGATAAGAACCACGCATGATCTTATAAAGTATCAACAACCAACGAGATAAAATCCTATCGATGAAGAACCTTCACATCTATAAGAACTTGAGAAATCACAGAACATCCAAATCTTATAATCATTTCATTTCCCAAACGAAACTGTAGATTCCATCATACAATCCATCAACAAGAACATCAAAATTATGCAGCCCAAGCATTAAACGTTTCAATGCTATCACCAACAGAGATCCATCATACATTAAATAACACAAATCCACAAAGATAAGAGCCACGCATGATCTTATAAAGCATCAACAACCAATGAGATACAATCCTATCGATGAAGCCTCAAATTTATAAGAAGCTGAGTAAATCACAGAACATCAAAAGCAACCACATAGCTTGTAATGATTTCATTTCCCAAACGAAACTGTAGATTCCAGTACAAATACAATCAATCCATCAACAAGAACATCAAAAAGTAACAGCCAAGCATCAAACGGTTCAAAGCTATCACCAACACAGATCAATCCTACATTAAATAACAAACATCCACATAGATATGAACCACGCATGACCTTATCAAGTATTCACAACCAATGAACATCAACATCAACAGTCATCAGAGTATTCATCGATGCATGAGAACATTTGAAACGAAGCATCAAAAATCCACAGTATCATCTCACATTAGTACCAAATAATCACGTAACTAACAACAACGCATATGATCTTATGAATCTCAAACATTCCTTGAACGAGATTCACGAGATACACCACTGGATCTTAATCGTAACCAAACAAACGACGGATCAATCAAAGCTAAGGTTTACATTTACCTTGAGACGAGAGCAAAGGGAGAGAAAATCGATGGCGGAGGAAGCGGAAGAAGCAGGAGAGACGGAGGAGGAGGAGGAGGAACCATCTCCGCCGGTAACAGACGAAAACGATGACGCCGGTTGAGAGAGTGGGGAATCGTTAGCCATGCAGTGAATCGCTCGGTTCGATGATGAAGCTACGGCGGAGGAATAGGAGAAACGGAGGTGAGGACGAGTAAAAGAAGGGACGAGGAAGACGAGAGAGAGTGATTTGCAGAAGAAGACTCGATGATTCATCACATTCCTCATCATTTTCTTTTTTTTTTCTTCAGATTTGTTTATCTTCACGTTTTCGGGAATCGTGTTTGTTGTTTCCAATAGTTCTCACTTTGTTAGTTATTTTGGGCCTTATAATATGACGACCCACTGGGTCAATGTTGTATACAGAATTCCTAACGTGTAGAAGACTCTCTTTCGCCTAGAGTCTTTAGCTTTTAGGAATATGAGGTTTTTTTATTGTGATAAAATGTTAAAATGATACAACACCTAAGCTAAGGTCATTTCCTGTGGAGAATGTTATCTAATGCATTGCGAATTGGAACTACTCTGGTTCAGAAAGGCATCATCATAGATGCACAATGTAGAAGATGTTGTCAAGATAATGAATTGTTAAATCACCTCTTCTTTAATTGTCTCCATGCACAGGAAGTTTGGAGAGGATCTTTATAGTCAAACGCTACACTGACTAATATTGATCTTAGTTTTGAAGTCAAACTGCGAAGTATTCTTATAAGCTATCGTATTCATAATTTGTCCTGATATAGAACGACATTTACTTATATGGATTTTCTGGTGGCTGTGGAAAAGTTAGAACATCTTGATTCATCAAAGGAAACAAAGTTTATTGGATGCGGGACCTCAAGCTTGCTCGAAAAGATTTAGTGGAATGGTTTACTCTCACTTCTAGTCGTGACTCATACATCACTAGTGCTTCTTCAACATCACACTAGACACTACCAATAGCAAGTTATTTTAAATGTATTTTTGATTGTTGATTCAATTGTCAAAATCCAAGTAAAGCAGTTTGGATAATATGAGATACTCAAGGTTTCTATATTGAATCGGGCAAAAGCACTGGGAGACGCTGTTCTTCTGCTCTCGAAGCTGAGTTTCAAGCGTTACTTATAGTAATGCAATATATGTGGGTGTATACGTGGCTACAAGAACGTCATATTTGAGGGAGATAATAAACAGCTCTTTGGCTTGCTAGATGGTCAACAACTCAATTTCCAAATGCATAATTGGATATGTGATATTGCAATAATCGACTAGTTCCTGGCAGATGAATGTTTACTGCTAAACAGTATTTTATTTCGAGATTTCCACATCCATAGAAGCCATTGGTTTATTAACATGAATATGGCATGCACTTAAACGCGCTTGATATGATCAAACCACAAGTTTGTTGTATTTTCGTATGTGCATTGATTTCCGGTCAACAAAATTAAAAGCTTACAGTTATAGTCTCAATTTAGACTAACTAAAATCCAAATCAAATTATAAAATTATCTGAATAGAAAAAATTCAAATCAAATTATCGATTTTGAACTGAACCAAACCTGAATGTAAACTGAATAGAGCTAACCAATTTTGTTGTTGTTGTTTTAAACTAAACCCTGAAATCCCAAACCAATTGGCCAAATGTCCATCTCTAGCTCTACCCGAATGTTGAGTTGTCTTAAAACATTACGGATCACGGATGTATATGATGTTTATATCTCCAAGTTTTCATTCAAGCACGTGTAACAAAGGAAATTGAGGAATTAACTATTGGATTTTTCTAATATCAGTGATTGATTTCACCGAGTAAAATCCACTACCATACCTCCACTACCATCGTTAGTGGGACGGTAGCCGGAAATAAGTTCATATAAAATGATTAAAATGCGCACTAACATCACATGGGTCTATAGTTAACTTAATTTGCACTAATAATTTAATTGTGGTTCTACTCCATTTAAGCGAACTATGATCAATATCATGCAAATCATATGATCACAAATTCACACTGCGTCCTATTAGTACGTACCATTGCATGCGACTGCGAGGGACCTTTTTTTTTGTAAAAGGCATGCGTGCAGGGGACTTAACAAATGTATACACCGACTGAGCCTTTACAAACAATAAAAAAAAAAAAAAAAAATCTACTATCTTATCTTTCTGACGACTGAAAATACGATGATTTGTTTGTTTGTCGAATATTTAAATAAATATTCCTTGTGTGAGTGTAACAAGTCAATAATTTAAGAAAATGACTGAAGCTAGTTGGTCCAACGTTATTGAACTTAGTGGCATCCACTTCATGCTCGCTCCATCTCATAGCTTATAAATACGCTAACATATTTCCCTCTTCTATCCAACGAACCATTAGAAAAGAAAAAAAAAACAAACGATAATTCTTAATTAACTAGAAAGGTATTTCAAAATGGCTAGGCTCTATGGTTTAGTTCTTCTCAGTTTATTGGTTATTTCGAGTTTGGTTATATTAACCGAGAGTCGGGTTGCAAGAAAGGACTTGGGGATTGGGTTGGGTGTTGGGTTGGGAATTGGTCTTGGTGGTGGCTCGGGTTCCGGCTCTGGTGCTGGTGCTGGGGCTGGTTCAGGTTCGCGGTCTAGTTCATCATCTAGCTCAAGCTCATCTTCAAGTTCAAGTTCTGGTGGTTCAGGTGGTTCGACTGGATCGTCTGCTGGTTCGTTTGCCGGATCCAGAGCTGGATCGGGATCTGGTAACTAAATCCAAAAATTATGTTTTGTTAAAAATTAAGTTTTGTTTCTAAACCAAGGGAAACAAACATTGAAACAGACCGAGCGAATATAATGTTTTTATTTTCGTATAATGTTGGCTGAAGTCAGCCATAGTAAGATAAAAGTGTGGATTTAATAAATCTTTCATGTTATTTCCTTGGAACCAAGTTATGTCTTTTTAATTATAAAGAAATGTGATGTCAAAAAGAAATTATAAAAAACGTATTTTAATTTTTGCGTTTTTTAAATATTATTTTATCGCATAAGTAAATTGTTGTTATTAGAAAATTAGAATTAAGGGGGTTTCTTTAACTACACATATAGTTAAAGTTGGTGACAACTGATCATACTGGTATTAGTTCAACCGGTGAAAACGTTCTGAATTCGCATTTTTGAGATATGTCAATTCACGGATATGAACCAATTAACATCCGTGATACATTCCTAATATTCTCTAGTTAAACTTCATCCTGGCAAGTATTATTCAACAATGGATTTAATTAAAGAGTTTTGATAAAATTTAAATCCAACTATACGATATACCTTAAAATCTGATGTTACTGGCCCTGTTCGGTGTTCTGATGCTAGCGATTAGCGTCTGCGATTAGAAAAACACACACCGGAAAAATCAAAACAGCAGAATAAGGAGAGAGAAAATAGTCGTAGCGATCAAAAATTGTTCCGGATATCCGTGGTTGTGGCCGTTGTTTATTTCGGCGACCATAAACATGTCTTTATCTACAAGTTTCAATGAACGCTGCGACGAAACCCAGAATATATTTGATCAATTACTCGTTCTAATTTCGATCGCTGACGCTAGTCGCAGCGTCAACACACCGAACAGAGCTACTATAAAATTTCTAGATTTAACTCATGTCACATGAATATATATAATCAGAATAACGGAATAACTGAATAAGTGTTAGAGGAATAACTGAGCTGAACCCTCAAATATTTTAATGTTTTGGTGTTATACAATATTAAATGATAAATACTTTATTAACATACAATGTGCAGAACTAAAATAATTTTCAAAATCTAAGCATATTTTTCATATGAAATTAATTCTATGGAATTTTATAAATAGAAACTGGATTCAAAGTATGCTGTAAAAATGTTAGAATCGATATATATATATATATATAATTAAAAAAAATTAAAATAATATTATATTTCAATTTGTGAAAATTGCTGATTTCTAAAAAGAATATTTTAAATATATGATTGAATAATGTATATCACTTCAATTTTGGACAAATTCATCAAATACCAAATAACAATGTTCCACATGAATATATGTAGGTCGCTGTTTAGGTAGTTTTTGTTGTGTGCGTAACGGATGATGTTAGTGTCTACTAGGGATGATTATTGCTTCTTGAGTGAAATAGTTGGTGGGCAGAGGGTAAGTTTCCATTCACGTAGAGAATTAGGAGTACCTCCTGTTGTCAGTCGGTCAATATAACTTTTCCTAGGAAATAAGTCTATTTTTACCATATGATAAAACTGAATAATTGGAAAAATATATTGATATAAACAGAATTAACAAACAATAATTGATACCAAAAAATTATGAAGAACGAAAAATGGTTTGTGTGGAGTTGAAACACTTTTTCTTTAATTCTTTAATTGTCCGCAATATAACGGTGTTAAAACAATCAGAATTTCAACCATACTTTAACTATTTTGCAACATTCGAAATAGAAGTTGCAGAAACTAGAATTTATGTTGTATTCTCAAACACAAAACTAAAAAAGAAAGAATTTATATGATGAATTTTCTATGTATTTTTGTTATCTTTTGTGTGTTGTATATAAAATAAAATGAGAATAGTTTCTTTTTATATCCAAAAACTTAACAGATTTATTTTTCTATAAAGTGCAAGAAATTTTTTGTAGTAATGAGAATTTATTTTCTAAAGTTATAATTATTTTTGATAACATACAAAATAATTTATACACTTTAAATCACACAAAAATTACCTAAAGAAAAAAGATATTTGTTGACTTGTTCAACAATAAATTTGAAATTGATTTTTGGTAAAAAGAATTAATCTTTTATACTGCTAGCCATTTGTCAAATCCCAAAAACCACAAACTCGTGTTCAGTCCATATATCTCATTTTTCATTTTATTTTCCAATATGAAGTATTTTATAAATGTTATATTTTAAGTTTTACAAGTAATTTTTTTTGGACCTCTAATTATCATTCATAGCAACTTCAATTTTGACATGTGATTACACTATTTCATAGTGATCATGAACAAACCACTAATTCCGACGAACGTCTTCACCTAGAAACATACCAACAAATGGTCTAAAACTATTTCATCAAAAACAAACTCCAATATATGTCACCCCCTGACAAGGTGAGAGAAACCTTTGCTTTCGATAATTTTCTAATGTTAATACAGATGATATTAACTAAAATGATATTTCTATTTTTTTTTGTCGGTAATCTGGGCCACAACAGGCCGATCCAATAATCTACTTCATTTAATACATATGTAGTATCTGCTACTGTTTGAAATCGAAGTTAGAACTAGTGAGGTAGAAGCAGTCTGGGTAACACGAGTGATAGGCTGCAGCCGAACAGAATCGAGTAAGCCAACTATGTGATTTGTCTGATTCTATTAACCATAGCCGTGAAAAAATATCCTTTCTTTTGTCTACCAAAATGCTCAGATCATTATAAGTGGGGGTTATTGGTTTATATGTTTTAATAAATTTGAAAATCTGAATGAAATTCAGTTTTATTGGTTTTATGATTTTATAATCCATGTTAAAATCATGTGTTATTGGTTTTATGATTTATAAATCCTAATTAAAATCATGTGTTATTCAATCATACGGATTTATTTATGGATTTGATTTTATAATGAATTTGAGTGGATTTGAATGTTAAAAATACAAAGACTAAAATCCGAAGAAAACCTTTGGATTTGTACATATTTATTATTAAATTTGGAAATCAGAATATTTTACCTAGATTTATATATCTCATACAGATTTTTAAATCATTAAATGAATAACACCCCTTGAATACTTTTTGGTGGATTCTCAAACAGTTTTTCACTTTTTATTTCTTTTTTATTCCCATTATTTTTAGTTAGAAAAATAATAAATGACTTAGATAGGTTAATAGCATGACGCAAAGCTGATTCTTTTTTTTTTTTTTTTTTAAAAAAAANTAACAAAGCTGATTCATAAACTTATAAGATTTACTTCAGGGACTGGCAAAAAAAAATATATCATCTGATTTCCAAAAAAAAACATTATGGTTTTGATTGGTAACTTGCGGAATGGCGGAATTACGTCTGCGGAATGGCAAAATTGTGTTAAATTACTCAGTACTTGTTTTTTTGCGGAATACATTTTTTTCGTATTTTTATTCCACAAAAACGCAGACTGCGTTTTTACATTTTAATTTTTATTCCGTGAATTTTTCTTGATTGGTAAAATATTTGCGGAATCGTGTTTAAAAGCGCAATTCCGCCATTCCGCAGATTACTAATCAAAGCCATCATGCTAAAAATATGCGATTGATGGATGGACGATAACGTTAGTTTTCTACTCTCTGGTCTCTCCTACATCGGTAGGCAAGATTTTACCTTGGTGAGCCCATTGATTAGAAAGGAATATGATACTGTTGTGTCACACATTCCATAATCCAGCCCCATTATAAATCAAGTCTTTAGAAGACTTTGTTGAAACTTTAGACACGCATGAAACGAAACAGGAGACCTCAGCTTGAGATAAGGACTAAAATCTTAAACATAACCACACATGCAATTAAATACCATTTTTTATTAAAAAAATCATTTTAATAATCATTTTTATTAAAAAAATCATTTTTTATTAAAAAATCATTTTTTATTAAAAAATGTTAATTACAATTTATTGTTATTATTATTATTGGATGACAAATGTCCTAATTTCTCAGAAATCCGAAGAGAAACCAACTTTTATAATGATTCAAACAGTATGTACTGGCCAGTCACAATTAAAAGTATATATAGGAGTATGATAACTCGTTGTAACCTAAACTCAAATACATTGTGAATCGATAACGAATTGGATTTCTATAGACTGGTTTAAATCCCAACAATAATTATCCGACAAAATAATATCTGTTTTTTACATTATACAAATTACAAATGTCACCAACCGGACTTGGCTGAAAGGAATAAGACTAGCTAGAAAAGAGAAACAAAACCCACTAGTCTACTTGTGTTTAGACGATATAAACATGTTTTTTAATACTAGTAACAAGTTCTGAGTTCATGTAATTTGAATTCTTCTTAAATAGGTCATGTAGTTTGAATTACTTGCCATTCTCTAAATTCTATAAGTAGGTTAGGTAGAAACGCGGCCTCCAAAAGCATAAAAATAAATTGCAATTTTTCCACTGGTATATTTATATTAGTCGTTTTATTTTCCTTAAATTATAATATACGAGTAAAAACCGTTGACAATAAAAACGAGTAAACAAAAGCAAATAAGACTTAGGAAACCTTTTCATATCCCCCACGCAAGTAAAACAATAAGGAAAAAAATCTCAATTATTTGACATAGTAGAAATAGAATAAGATAATGACGTTACAAAAAGAAACAAAATAAAATAATAACTAACTATATTTACAAGTCCTAATCAGATTAGGCTATAGCCAAAACTCTCCACCAGTCGAGATAAGACACGTGGAAGTTTGAAGAGTCATTACTTCGAAAGCACAAAGTCTTTAAGTCTTTCAACTACTTCCTCAAGAGGAGAAGGAGAAGAGATATCATCCATCATTAAGCAATACGGAAACTTCTCTGCAACTTCCCTTCCTCCCACGCGCTTCATCCCTCTCTATATAACATCTCTCCCACAACATCCTCCAAAACCCACTTCATAATTCGTTTCTTGATTCCCTAAATTTGACTCTCTCTTCTTGAAACCATGGTTCGTTGTAGCAACAACCTCGTTGGTATACTCAACTTCATCGTCTTCCTATGCTCGATCCCGATCTTAGCTGGTGGAATCTGGCTAAGTCAGAAAGGCTCAACGGAGTGTGAGCGTTTTCTTGATAAACCAGTGATTGCTCTTGGAGTTTTCCTCATGGTTGTAGCAATCGCTGGTTTGATCGGTTCTTGTTGCAGAGTCACATGGCTTCTTTGGACATATCTCGTTGTCATGTTCCTCTTGATCCTCCTTGTCTTCTGCTTCACGGTTTTCGCCTTTGTTGTGACTAACAAAGGCGCTGGGGAGAAAGTCTCTGAGAGAGGGTATAAAGAGTACAGACTTGGAGATTACTCCAACTGGTTGCAGAAACGTGTCAACAGTGACAAGAACTGGAATAAGATTAGGAGTTGTCTTGTTGAGAGCAAAGTTTGTTCTAAGCTTCAAGCTAAGCTTATTAATGAACCTGTCAATAGGTTCTATGACGAACACCTTACTGCCCTTCAGGTAAAGCTTTAACCTTTTTTATTTTATATTGTTTGATTAGAATCTTGGATCTGGTTCCATGTCTGGTTTTTAGGGTTTTAGTCAGAACTTTTTGTTTTCTTGTTTGTCTGCGATGTGAATTTACCTTTGAGGCTTGAAAAGGTTTGACCTTTTTGACCCCTAAATTCTCCTTTTCGTGATCACAAAAGCTTTACTTTACAAACTTTTTCTTAACTCAAAAGCTTTACTTTTTGAACCTGAACTGTAAGAGTTTAGATATGAGGACCAGATTCTTACTTATGAAGCAAGCAATTTTGTATAAGTTATGTTCTGTTCTTAGTAGTTTTGTATGAATATTGGTCGGTTGAGTAGAGATTCTGATAGTTTTCAACACATAAACACTTTACTTTTTGATTCAAAGTATCATGAATCTGAACCTACATGAGACTCTTACAGACGATGGAAGCAATTATGTATAAGTTATGTTCTGTTTTAAGCAGCTTTTGTATGATTTTCGCTCTTCGCTACAACTAACTAACGAATCTTTTTGTAATGTGTTTGTTACAGTCTGGTTGCTGCAAACCCGCAGAGCAATGCCAATTCACTTACGTAAGCGCCACAAACTGGACCAAGACAGCTGGACCACACTCTAATCCTGACTGCCAAGCCTGGGACAACGCACCAACCAAGCTCTGCTTCGATTGCCAATCTTGCAAAGCGGGTCTCCTCGACAATGTCAAGAGCGCATGGAAGAAAGTTGCAGTCGTTAACATCATCTTCCTCGTCTTCCTCATCATTGTCTACTCTGTTGGTTGCTGTGCTTTGAGGAACAACAAGAGAGATGACAGTTATGGCCGTACCTATGGATATAAGCCTTGAAAACGTTTTTACGGGTTTTAGGACAGAGATTCGTTCATTGTTCTTTACACATTACCGGAGTTTGCTTTTATGTTTGATGATTTATAACTTGGTGTTTCTGAGACCTATTGCTTGTACAGCTCTCTTATGATACTCTTTAGTTGTGTTCTGCCTTTTGGCTAAACCATGATATTGATTTATTATATGTTTTTATTTTATCTTTGGTTTATATCGTTTCTCTTACAGATCATGATTCGGCTTCCACTTCCATTCAAATAATACACCATTAACTTTCCAATAAAATCTACAACTTGGTCTTTAAAAAAATCTGAAAATGAGAGTTTGTAAATATCATTTATTTTGTTCTTATCTAATGATGATGAGATCATAACGAGAGTAAACAGATATTGACTTGGTCAAAGATTGAATAGCATATGGCATCACGTGTTCTTCTATATTAATGGGATTGCTCCCACACATTCACTATTTATGCTTGTTTAGTTGGAAGTTAGTTTCTAAACATTTTTTTGTGTATTTAAGAAACAATTGTTTTTATGGAATGTAAAATTGTAGTAAGTTGTTCTAAAACCAAAGTATCCGTTTCTTTATTCTTGATCAACATCCCTATATAATAAAAGGGATTGCTTTATATAATAAAAGGGATTGCTTCCAAGAGCTCTGAAGCTGTCCACGTCACA